>WNYA01000998.1:0-95442 GCA_019512145.1 Engystomops pustulosus
ATATTTATCATGCATCCATACACTGTACATCTGTATCTATCATACATACATGTACTGTACTGTATTGCATACACAGGATTATATATAGACAAATGTTAATCTCAATTGAATAATCTCCAACATATTTTAGATTATCAGATAACCCCAGGGAGAAGTATCTGGAAGATTTGCAGTCACTTCTAGACATTATTGCATTATTGTATCGAGAAAGAACATCAATTTCTCTTACTTACCAGCTCCAGATTACCAATATTTTACTGTATTCCAAAAATACATAATAATCCAATAAAACCACCCGGCAGACCTATAGTCTCTGGCATAGGATCATTAACTTCCATTTTATATCAGTACATTGATCAGTATTTACAAATATGGTAAAAGAGTTCCAAGTTATTTAGGGGCCACAACACAGATGCCAGAAATATTGGACGACATTCGGTGGCATCTTTGGATCCCTGCATCAGTCATGAACACCATGGGGCACATTTACTTACCCGGTCCAGTCGCGATCCAGCGGTGGGTTCTCCGACGCTGATTCGGGTTCTGCCGGGATTCACTAAGGTCCGTGCGTCGATATTCACCAGGTGTCGCTGCTGCGCCGAGGTCCGCCGAAGTTCACCTGCTTTTTTCTGGTGTATGTGAGTGCTTGATCTTGCGACACAAATGGCTTTTTAAATTCCGCAATTTTTCCGAATCCTTCAGGTTGTCCGATGGCCACGCCCCCGATTTCTGTCGCGTGAAAATCGGCGCGCCACAATCCCGTGAAATACAGGGCAAAGCAGAAATATTCGGGAAAAACCCGACGGATTCGCGGCTGCGGACCCTTAGTAAATGTGCCCCCATGTATATCAGGCCAAACTATTGGATCATCAACAGATTGAATATATTTTAGATTGTATTTAGTTTATTTATTATTTAGTTAAAAGCATAACCAAGCTATTTTTTTTTCATGGACGTCCTATCATGTTTTTAACATGTTAATATTTTTTCTCAATAAAGTGGATTTTTAAACGTATAATTTTGCTTTTTCGTTGGAAGCTGGACTGCACCTTTTTCTTTGTATCGTCTGATCACTGGCTCCCCAACCCAGGTGTCCGTGCAGCCACGAATCGCTACCCATATGCTTTCATAGGTGAGCTGAAATACTTTTTTTCTTTTTTCTATAACCAAGCTATGCCAATTTATGTATCTCTGGGAACAATCTGTCACCATGCCCAGGCTCAGCGCGGACCCGGTGCTCTGGAGTCGGTACATAGACGATGTTTTTTGGATTTGTAGTGGGGGACATTCTGATTTAGAACAGTTCATTTCATCTTTAGACAATAAACAAGTAAGTTTACACCAAGCATTAGTACAGTGAAGATTGCATTTTTGGATCTGTTGGTGCTAATTATTGACAATAAGATGACATGTAAGACTTTCAAAAACACCTAGAAAGTTCTTTTTTCATAGTTGCCATCTACCTCGTGAATATTTGACATCCCTTATGGACAGTTCGGGTTTCTTAGACGCAAATCTGTACAAATGTGGGAACATTCAAGAAAGTAAAGGAGCTCACACAACAATTTTTGGATAAACAATATCCCAGGTCTATGTGAGATACAGCATATAACAAAGCCAAAAACTGAAGTAGAAAATAATTGATTAAACCTCTACCAATACAAGTCACAGGTTTTTTTCCAGCAGTATGGACAATACCAAAATGATTCTTCCTTTTATAGATAGAAAGAATCATATTGAGTCATCGGCATTTACTATTGGGTGTTAAATATCTCAATCCCATATCACCTAATAAATCGCCGGTCATTTATACCAAGGCTCTGAATTTAGTTTTGAAAACTGCACCTACAGTTCAAAAAAAGAAAGACATTGGGGCTTATTTACTAAGGGTCCGCGGACGCACTTTAGCCGGACTTTCTGTCGTTTTCGGGTTTTGCGTCGCTGTGAGAAGTATTTAACAAAGGATTGTATCGTATGTGATCGAATTTCGTATGATCCAACTGATTCAGACTGAACGTGGGATTTAACTTTCAAATTGTGTCGCAAGATCATGCACTTACATTCACCAGGAAGAGGATGGTGAACTCCGGCGGACCTGAGCGGGGAAGCGACACATGCAGGATATCGGACGCACGATCTTAGTGAATCGCGGCACAGTGTATTTATTATACACGGAAAATGCACTTTCTGTGAACTCCAGTGGCCGGGTAAGTATATGTGCCCAATTGTGGCAAAAAATTGACGTGGAGGTTGTTGAATCTCTACCATTTCTCTCACAGAATCTAGACAGATCTTTATATTTGGATTTCCAGCCCCAGGGGGTTACATGCAGAAATGGAGGGGTTTGGCGTTTTGTGAAGGATGAAGGCTCGGCTTCAGAGGAGCGCCATTCTGTCAGGCTGTTTACCAGTACACTATGGCGCTTCTCCTTAGCCAAACCATCTCCTAATTTACCTTTATTATCTTTATTTTCATGTTTATTTCCATATACAGCATGTTTAGTATTATCTTTTTATATATATTGTATTTGTGATAAACTGTATATTTAGATGGATTGTTAAATGTCTGAGCTCAAACTAGTGTTGATTGCTACAAATACGAACATATTGGAGTCTTTATATCTAATCCACTACATGTTTTCATAGCCACTACAGGCAGTCCCCGGGTTACATACAAGATAGGTTCCGTAGATTTGTTCTTCAATTGAATTTGTATGTAAGTCGAAACTGTATATTTTATAAGTGGGATCAAAAAAAATTTGTTTGGAGGTACAGAGACAAATGTATTTTCAACATTTTTTGCTGTAATGGGAACAAGGATTATCAATAAAACTTACAGCTAATCATTATAGCCTGGGACTAAAGTAAAGAACCCAGAGAGCTGCACCAGAGGTCACAGTGGCCATAGAGGTCCGTCTGTAACTAGGGGTTGTCTGTAAGTCGGGTGTCCTTAAGTAGAGGACCACCTGTATAGGATTTATCCTATATAATCCACAAAGCTGCAAAGGATAGCTGTCACACTTTCTTTTTCCACTGAAGAAGAAGTTAGATACTTTGAAACTACTATATTGGCTACTATATTTAATATCAACCAGACAGCACCACAGAGTACACCAATCATTTGGTTTGTGGATCTGCCAATCCCTTTCTACTTGTGGCACCCGCTGGAAGACCATTGCATTATTTGGAAACTGATACAAGAAAGGTTGATGCAAATTACTTGGCAGGAACCAGGTCTTATCATTTAACATGTTGATACAACCTGCTGTGTACCTGTAGTGCACTGGCCACATCAACTATTCATGCAAAAGGTTACACCATAACATGTGCGCACAGGAACTTAGTGTGCGGCATTAAGCTGCTCCGGGACACTGGAGCAATGTAGGATACATCTACAACTGTGTACTACCATCTATAGCGAAGTCAGTTAGTGACTTTGCATTTCTACAGGGCCGGCGTTAGGGGGTGGCAAACTGGGCATTTGCCCAGGGCCACCCGTCCTAAAAGGGCCCCCCGCATGTGAACTTTTGTGAGCAGAGTATAAATTGCTCTTTTATTACTCCTTGGTTGAATACCCAGGTGGAGATGCTTATCATCCATCTGTCTAGTTTTATATCTCCTATAATTTGTCTATTTCCAATCGATATATCTGTCTACCTAACTTTTTGTCTGTCTATTTATTTATATTTCTTCTATATACTTATCTATTATCTATCCATCCATCCATCTATGAATCGATCTTCCCTCTCTCTTCCACTGTATCTCTTTCATATCTTTCCTCTATCATCTATCGCGCCATCTTTCTATATGTAAATCGACTTTATATTTATTCATCTATAAATCTATCACTTTCATCTTTCTCTTCTTTCTCTCTTCTCCCTATCATTTCTCTCCTATAAGATTCTCCTACATCCCCATAGTACAGATACTTACCTACTACTGTGTGTAACTACAACATATTATTATTCTGCAGGGGTAAAGGAGCCTCTTACTGACTGTGACTGATCGTAAAATTGTTTAATTTTTTTCTTTTCATAAGCTAAGTGTGACAGACATTTTATCATTAAAGGGGTTTTCCTCCCGCAAAGACAAGATTCTTAAATATACTCAGGATAACAAAATAACACAATCTCTAATTCACTGTTATTAACAAAAATACAGCATTTCACAGATATAATTCCAAATTGCAACGATTTTGGATGTTCCTGAATACGACCATAATCTTCTGACTATCGTGAGAAGGACAGTTCCTACTCATGAATAGCTTCTCTGTCTGCACACTGCAGTGCTCTCTGCCTGCCCCCTCCCCTGCATTTCAAGACCAGCTCAGACACAAGCACTTCCTGACAGCAAGCAGCAGTGTACAGGGACTTACCCTACAAGCTACAGAGAGATAAGGTCTTTATAGCAGAGCTGATGTGTGTTTTATTGAGAAGGTGAGGAAGCAGAGCTGATTGTGTGTTATATGCATCTTTTTAATCATCTCTCATCTCTGATGTTTTTCGTGCTGGCACTGATACCCATGATCCGCGACCTGGCAGTGATCTACACCATCAGGGGGCCTTCAGTTGATGTTTTTTGAGCTCTCTGATCAGTTCCCTGTCATATTCAGACTCCTCATACACAGTAGACATGTTTCTCCCAATTTCCGGGGGATTCCTAATTCTGTAGTCAGTGAGCGGTTGTACCCTAACATTCTAGTTGTGCAATGCTCAGAACCGAGATAACAATGTAACAATGTGTAACAATGGCCCATCCTTCTGCTTCTTAGAGTCTGTATAAACAGTCTAAATAACTTTTTGAAAGAGTTCAAACACATATTTATCACGTAATTCCCAGTAATTCTCCAAAAACCTCATCATGAGAACAAAAGGTCAGCACTGAAACCCCCCCCCCCCCTCCTCCTCTGCAACGCCGAATGGTGGAAGTCACATTACAATGGGGTTCTCATGTTTTCTTTATACAGTCACATTCCAGGTCTCGTTTAACATAGCTGGTAGGTACATAAGAACCTTATTGTGAAACTCTGGGACAATTGCAAAGATGATAAATGCATGAGATAATATAATGCAGCCCAATCAGCCGGTCACAGCAGTCATTATCTCCTCCTGGTTGCTGTCACTGTGTCCTTTTGTGAATTGCAGGTAGGTTACTCAGATGTGGCTGTGACCTCACTACTGTAGAGTGATGTAAGAGGGACGTGCACCTCACCTTCTGCAAATGTCATCTGTCAGCAGCGGGCAGGACGGATCTGGTTACATATAGACACATCAGGTATGCCAGGTATGTATCAGTCTCACAGATCCAGGCCGGCCAGCAATGGATTCATCAATTTATGCATCAATAAGCTACAGAATCCAAGTTGTAATCACATCCTTTATAGACTCCTCCAGTTTAATGTCAATAAAGCTTAATCACCGAATCATAGAAGGTTCTGCAGATTTCTATATACAATGGAGTACAGGACGGATACATTTTTCCTCTTGTTGGACCAGGATCCCCTGATGCTGCTGACTCTCACACTTCCATGTTTCTCTAAGATTACAGCTGATGTCTCAGGTCCTGGAGAACTTCTGCTGTTATAGAGGTGGTCACACTGGCTGATGATCAATATATGCCAGGGGTATTTGAACAGCACTGGCTTGTTACTTACCCTCCTCATGCCTGTGGAGGCAGTAACCACAACAGTCTGGTGTGTGAAGTCCTTCATCTGCGGTTGGATTTATCTGAATATAACATCTTCAGATAGTTATTTTTTTAAATATTTCCTGATGTGTAAAAGTCAGGAATGTCAAACAGGGGGCACTTACTTTTTCTCCTTACTTTTTTCTCCTGACTTTTTTTCCACAATATGATCCATTATGGGTAATGATGGGAATTTATATTTTCAGCTGCCATGGGGTGTGAGTATTAGTGATATACTTTCCGTCAGTGTATATACAAGAACTTTAGCGCACGGATTACATAAACGCGCCTTGTGTCATTAGCGCAATGTGCTGCATATATTCAACTCTCATCAGCAGGAGAATTGAGGCCTGGAGGGCAGCGAGTTCAGTCATTGTGAACCAGGTGAAGACACGGGCGTTCTCCTGAGCACAACCCAGCCGCTCCTGTCACAGCTCCGCAGCCACGGTGCATCTGTCAGCCCCTGGGGCTTTATTTTCAGAGGGGTTATTTTTAGAAAGTTTGCGGTTGACGCCCATGATCCTAAGTGCGGTGAAGTAGGTTCACTCTGCCCTTGTCCATGCGGAGGCGCCTGCATTCTGATTTCTCCTTTTGCACAAGCTCCTCCGCCCTTTGGTATAATCCTTTAATGAGACGCCTCGGACGCCACGGCAGATCGAATGTTGGCAGGTAACCGCTGCCGAGGTGCATCTTCCCTCTCATTTACAGAACATTCCTGGAGCTTACAAATAAACTGTAAATATGACAAACGGGTTAAAACACGACCGGGCTGATGAACTGGGGCGAAACCTGAAAAAGTCGCCTTCCAGCTGTTTTCAAGGCAACACAAAGAATGAGAAAACTCCTTGTGCTGAGACAAATCTGAACAAGGTCCGGTCTTACAGCTTCATCATCACATAAAGTTCTGCAGCCATTTAATAGACTTGGGTGGAGGCTACCACACGCCCTCAGTGCTCATTTTCGGGCGTTAAAAAGTTGCCATTTTTGTGCAAGCTAAATTTACCTATGTTTCAGAACTTGTGACACTTCAAAAATGGGAGGTGCTTAGTGGGAGGGGTGGGGCCTATCATTTATTCCAAAAACTAACACGAATAATGGCACAGATTTTCTTTAAGTAAACCTGCCCCCTGTGTTTATTCCTCAGAAGTTTGGATCTTTGCTTCATGGAAGTTACAGGGGCACTCCAAGACTTTAGGAATACCTCCTGGTGGCCCGGATGATGTCCACTGAGGCCAGGGATTGGCAGCGGCTTTCCCATTACCACCAGCATTTAAAGCCCCTCTGACAGTGTCAGTAGACCAACACGATCCACAATGCTGGAAAGAGGAGAGTAAGTTTACCCTCTCCCCGCACCACCAGGAGTTTTCTGACATCCACCCGCCTGGTATAGCGCAAATGAGGCCTTGCGTCCTCATTGCTGCAATGTATCAGCGCAGGTAAAATCCATGATGTCCACTAGATACATTGTTGCAGATCAGTTGTAGCTGGTACAGAGTTTTATCTCCTATCCTGGTATGATGATACTGATCTTTCTGATGAGGGAGGCTCCAACGGAGACTGGGAAGTAGTAAACATTACCCATTTAACTACACATTATACACAGGATAAATAATCCTACCCGTAATATTAACCCCATAAACCATTAATAACTAACCATAACTAAGAAATGATGACACGAGGCTTCCTGTTGGGCAGAAAAGGTCACAGCTATTTATTGCTGATAAACACAATTATTATTATTTTAATATTCTCAAAATCAACCGCAATCTCCGTTCGTTTCTTTGGAAACCATCGCTGCCGAAGTGGTTTGTTCATCCGGACTCCCGAACGATCCACATCAATTCTCTTTTCCGCCAGCTGTGACTTGAGATGATCACCAAAAACCATTATTACTTTAATACTCAAAATTAACCACAATCTCTGTCGGTTTCTTCGTAAACCATAGCTGCCCGAAGCGGTTTGCTCAACCGGACTCCCGAATCAGCACTTCGACTTCCGGGCAAAATCCACATCAATTCTTATTTTCCTTCAGCTGTGACTTGAGATGATCACTGAAAACCGAAAACATTAAAACACAAAAACCAAGTAACAGTAGGGAGGGACAGCTTGAAGATGGCGCAGGCAAGAGGAAGTGCCTGCCCAGTGCCTGCCCTATAAAGGCTCAGCTATGGGAGGGGCAGAGCAGCAGCAGCAGCAGGGAGGAGAAAGGAAGCAGATACCACCCCTATTTAAAGTGCAAACGTCCCATGTAATAAATTGCAACACTAGGACACCCCAGTCTGTGGGCGCCCTCCTTATACAGTCGGGGGCACCCTTCAGAATTCAGAAATTCTTCAGAAATGTAATTTTGGTCCAGGCACTTTAATGCCATGAGCCTAAAATGAAAAGACCTCTAGGACAGGTCCTTATGCTCCGTTTCTTATGGACATTTCTCTAGTACGGCAGATTGGAGTTCATTTTGAGGACTTTTTTCCTGACATCATTCTTTTGCTTCCTTTGATGCAGACGTTGCTCTGCTACAGACCACGGCTCCCGGGCTGCACACTGACTATTGTCCAGGCCTGCATAGAGAGGGACCTCAAAATACAAAAAGATTGTAGGGAAAAAAAACACTGTTTGTGAAACTTTGCTAATTGCTTGTTGCAGAATTAGGACCACAATGCGATGCGACAAATCATGAAAAGGAGACTTTGTCTTCTCAGCGCAAAGTACAACCCCCACCAGATCTCAGAAACCTCCATCCTCTCCATCAACTTCTAGATATCAGACTGCCGCCTCATTGTCACCCCCATTCCGGGGTCAGCTCCAATATCTGGCCACATTACTGGATGTATGTTCTCTGTGGAACAAAATGTGAATATAATTATATATATGTGGATTATAGCCCCCCTGCCTGCTGCAAATACAGCTGTGACCCCTCCCCAATTCCAGGAGATCCCACATAACAAGTGAAGACCCTGGTAAGACTGTGGCCAGCTTTTGCGGACCCTCACATTCCTTCCTGCTTTCCAACCAGGAATGTAATTGAATCTGTGCTTCTTATAGAGGTGTTTTCAATCCCGGTATTGAAAGAGACCCTGCGGGGGCAGCCACCGGGGTGACACAGGGGGAATACATAAAAAAAACCTGCCATTAGACCTCTCTAATCCTCCTGACTATTGAAGGGCGCTGAAGGCCCCGCTCACTCTCAGAACCTCGGCCGCGCTCCGCCGCTCTTGTTTGTTAGGTGCTAATGTGAGAACTGGCTGGTATACCTCTGGGAGGAGGCCAGCACCCATCCCGCCCCAACGTACATGAATACGATGGGTTAAATGTATTTATATCTAATTAAGTGCGCCCACTGTGAGGCGGCTGAGGCCTCTATTCAGGGGCGAGCTCTGCAGATCCATGTGCGGTGGGGAAGGGATTGAAAGGCTCCTATGAAGTGGAACTTATGTTAGTGCAGCGCAGGCCCGGGACATAATAGGCATCTTGTTCGCTCTCTGTATTGGCCGCTCTCTCTTGTCTCGCAGCGCATACTCGTATTGTCATTAAAATAAACGCAGGAGGCGACCATGACAGAAGAAGCGGCCGCCAAGAGGAGGACGGGGGCCACAATTATTCCTGTAAGATTCCGATGAATTTGTTACATAAAGTCACACGCTCCAATAAAGCCGCACCCCACAATACATCCCCCTGCTATAATTACCATTGATTCATTGCTCGATGCTGTTACTATAAATACCGCCATCGCTTAATTAGAAAATCCTATAGACTATTTCTGTAACAGTGTGACTGAGGGAAACTCTGATTAATGATCGAGGGTCCAGCAGCAAAAACAGGAACAACTCATAAAGGAGACACCACAAGCCGGTATCATAGAGAACTAGGAGTAGTAGTTATATTCCTGTACATAGGGGGCGGTATTATAGTAGTTATATTCTTGTACATAGGGGCAGTATTATAGTAGTTATATTCTTGTACATAGGAGATAGTATTATAGTAGTTATATACTTGTACATAGGGGACAGTATTATAGTAGTTATATACTTGTACATAGGGGGCAGTATTATAGTAGTTATATTCCTATACATAGGGGGCAGTATTATAGTAGTTATATTCTTGTACATAGGGGGCAGTATTATAGTAGTTATATTCTTGTACATAGGGGGCAGTATTATAGTAGTTATATTCTTGTACATTGGACAGTATTATAGTAGTTTTAGTCTAATTAGCTTGTTTTATTCTTCTATATTTTCTTGATATCATAGAGCAAAACTGTTCTAAACCCCAGTCTTAGGTTGCATCGTCTGACTGCTCCCTGCAGGTCGTATACAGTACATTACCTAATTGGGGGCGACATTGAGCACTGGAGAAATCACTTCCCGTAACAGTGATATGATATTGGGGCACATTTACTTACCCGGTCTTGTCGCGTTTTCCAAGGTGCATTGTGCGACGAGGAGGAAGTCTGGCGTGATTCACCAACATCGTGCGCCCGGTATCCTGCATGTGTCGCTTCCCCGCTCAGGTCCGGCGGAGTTCACCTTCTTCTTCCAGGTGCATGTAAGTGCTTGGCTTGCGACACAATGGGGCACATTTACTAAGGGTCCGTCAGACGCATTTCCGTTGGTTTTTCGCGATTTTTTCCACTTTGCCCTCAATTGCCTTGGGTTTTTGGCGCACACAATCGGATTGGGGTGCATCAGTGCCGGCTTGCATGTGACACAAATTGGGAGTGGACGTTGGACAACCCGTCTGATTCGGACAAACCGGAATTTAAAAACCAAATTGTGTCACAAGATTAGCACTCACATGCACCAGGAAGAATAAGGTGAACTCTGGAGGACCTGATCAGGGAAGTGACACATGCAGGAAATTGGACGCACTATCTTAGTGAATCGAGGAAGCTCTGAATCCTCGTCGGACATTCTGGAATGGCGGCGTCAACGGGACAGGTAAGTAAATGTGCCCCAATATGAATTTTAAATCCTGCGCTTAGTCCGAATCAGTCAAGTTTTCCGACCCCCCCCCCCCCCCCCTATTTGTGTCGCATGAAAGTCGGTGTGATTGCGCCAAAATCTGATTGTGTGCACCAAAAACCCCTGTTAAATAGTCAGGAAACCCAACAGCAATGGGATATGCGGACCCTTAGTAAATGTGCCCCATTGTGTTCTATTCTGAGTGTTTTGTGATCTGGAAATGTAATAATGTTATTTTTCACATAAATATTATAGTTTTTCTAAGTAAAAAGCCAAAGAAGAGAAGTTCTCGCAGTGACATCTAATATTCCACATTCTCTATGATAACCTAGGGCCATGCTCACACAGTAGCTCCTTAAACATGTGGCACACGATTGTGGTCAATATGGACTGTGCAGTGTCCCGTTTCACGGATCAGTAAGACTTCATGCATCATAGTGATGTACAATTATGATTTCACTTCTGCGCCGCTGTTTTTCGGGGTAGAAGGAACTTCTGGTATCATATATATCACTATGATGCGCCGTCTGTGAGACTCTGGATGAAAGTTGAATTTTGCTGTGGTTTTCAAAAATGGTGGCAAAGCCACTGCCTTTCCAAAAGCTCTAGCAAAAACCTTAGCATGGCTGTAATGTGTGAACATAGTCTTAGACTGCTCACAGATGGGGGCTTCTTTCATTGTAGCCAAGGCAAACATTCCTTGGTAGACGGCCTGGACTTCAAGGAAATCTCCCATCAAAATCCATAATGATAAACCAGGGACACTGACTCGTAGATCCAGGCACAGTGACTGTGGTAATCTACTACGTATCATGTTTTAAAATTATGCTAATCAGATATAAGACCTCTGAGGGTCATTACCAGAGTACGACGGTCACTGCCGCCTCTTCATTGGCAGGAATGGGGGTCATCTTACCTGGATAAATTTACTTACCTGGTCCAGTTGTGATCCCCGATTTGGACGTCCAACGAAAGTGAAGTCCGGCATGATTCACGTAGCTCGTGCGCCCGAGTTCCTGCATCCATCGCTTCTCCGCTGAGGTCTGCCGGAGTTCTCCTTCTTCTTCCCGGTGCTTGTAAGTGCGTTTCTTGCAACACAATTCAAATTGTTAAATCCCACGCGTAGTCCGTATCCGTTGGGTTATCCGACAGCCACGCCGCCCGATTTGTGTCGTGTGCAAGCCGGTGCCAATGTTCCAAAATATGATCGCGTGCGCTAAAATCCCCTATTAAATCCGGGACAAAACGGAAATCGATGGGAAACGTGATGAAAATGCGCTCTGCGGGCCCTTAGTAAATGAGCCCCATTATCCGCCTCCCAGCGGCAGGAACTGATGTGAAGCTGGCCCTGTAATCACTGGTGAATACCTTATTAAAAGTCCTCATGACCTACAGGAATTTGGTGCATGGACAGAGGAATGCAAGCTTTTTTTTTCTGTTGTGCAAAATTTGCCTGGGAGGAAAGCATAGAGGGATCTCCATGTGCAGTCTCCTGCCCGGGGGGTTTATACAGAGGTATATGGGTGTCCCTCCATGGCCGCATGAGTACACACGTGACGCTGATGTGACAGCACCGGTCAGACCAGTTCTGGTGTCTTGTTACACCCATTGTCATTACAGGTAAAGTGAACTACAGCCCACAATCTCAGAGAGGTAGATGTGCCCAGTGTCAGGCGCAGGAGGGCTGTGTACACATAGCTACATACATCATGCATACATTATATATATGTCATACATACAGCGCATACACAGCACATATACATCATACATACAGCGCATACACATCACACAGCACATATACATCCCACAGCACATATTGGGGGTCATTTACTTTGCGTTTTCCCGACTTTCCCGAATATTTCAGATTTGCGCAGATTTTCCCTGAATTGCCCCAGGTTTTTGCATGCATGCACGCAACGGAAATCGGGGGGCGTGGCCGAACGATAACCCGACGGATTCGGAACCGCCGCATTTTTAAAAAAAATGTGTCGCGGGACACGCACTTACCTTCACCAAGTATAGGATGGTGCACTCCAGCGGATCTCAGGGAACTTCAGTGCAGCAGCGACATCTGGTGGACGTCGGAGGAACTACGTTAGGGAATCCCGGCCGGAACCAAATCCACCGCAGAGAACGCGCCGCTGGATCGCAAATGGACCGGGTAAGTAAATCTGCCCCATTGATTGAAAGTTGTGGTAGAACAGGTAGCAAAAAATTACTACTTAAATTGCTGTGCTGGCATTTTGCAACAAATAAGTTTGTTTTCGCTGTAGTTTGGGCCATCACTGACCTAGGAAGTCTCTAGCATGAGAAACTTGGTTATTGCAGCTGTAAGTCTCTACCTGGGAGGCTAAGTGTTTATTGTACCAGCCAATTATATGCTCTGTATTTACTGTGAGGAAGGAGTAAGCTGGTTGGACAAGCTCTTGCTACCTCACAAGAGGAGGTTATAAAACCATGGGAGCACATGGTCAGTCCTAGTGAGCAGTCTTAGTCTGAAGGCAGTGTCTTAGCCCAGGAAGCAGAAGTGTCCCAGGCGAGCTGCCTGACACCTTGGCCAGTCCGGAGAATGAGCCCTGAGCAGAGCTCCACATTAGGACTCTGTTCCATCCCTACCAGCCCAGCATGAAGCTACTCTACCCGGCTGCGTGACCCCTTCCTAAGGACCTGATCCAGTCAGCTACCTCTATCCAGCTGAACCTTTGCTGCTGTCTGAATAAAAAACTGTCAGTTATATTTCACCAACATGCCTCTGAGTGATCCCTGGATCAGGCTGTATTCCATCGAGGGCACCCTTATCCTTCGGAGAAGCTTGTTGACATGAACCAGCAAGTCCACAGGGATGAATTCTCAATAAAACTTTTTCTTTATTTCTTCCTCATAAAACCAGTAACAAACAAATTGGCAACATCACAGAGTAGTAGAGCCACACATCTCTGATGTTGCCAATTTGTCTGTTACTGGTTTTATGAGAAAGAAATAAAGAAAGAGAATTCATCCCTGTGGACTTGCTGGTTCATGTCAGCAGGCTCCTCCTATTGTTTGCGTGCTGTCAGCACTTCAGCCTTTTGGAACCGTCCAACGCCAGGTGAGCTGGATTGATTGAATACGTTTCTTTTCCACCCTTATCCTCCATCACCAGGGATTCCTTCTACACACAGGGGTTGCCCCAGGAAAAAACCTGCCAGGTAGGGATGTGCCGTTTGTGAACCAGCAGGCTCTAAGAGCCATTTCTTGTTCGTGAACGACGGGTGCTGGATCCCCTCAGTGAGCCGATGCCTCACTAAACCCTGCCCCTGACTGGCTCACCACACCCACTTTGACACAATACAATTGGGTTAGAAATGGTGTGGAATGGGGTGATTGACTGGCCTGCAGCTCCATATTATACTGCTAATAAGAAACCAGAAACCGAAAGAGCCGGCTCTTCTTAGTGCCTAATGAGCCAGCTCACTAAGAAGAGACGGAATTCCCATCACTACTGCCAGGCTGTGGACAAGGACTCCTGATACCAAGCCCCATAATTATCACTGGCCACAAGGGCGCATTGCCAGCCACTCCGGTATTCAGGACCCGACTTCCTCCAACCATGGTAAAAAGTCAGGCCCTGGTGGGGATGTTGCACATGTATCATACTTTTTGCTTGCTTGGTGCATGCGTTAAATTGTGACCTTTTTAAGCGCCGAAGTCTGTTTTCCTTCAAAGTTCCCCATTGTCTAGTTTTCTGCAGTGTTCCCTAAATTATTATCTGAATCCAGATGTGAAAGTTGCGACTTTTTTAAAAAGTGGCATATTTTGGCGCAAATCTACTGCTGCCCCTGACCAGGCGTAGAAATAATCTTATAGCTGATTGCCACCTTACAACTTTTTTAAAACAAAACGCCACATGTATCAATAAAAAACCCGCTTAGATACATCTGACCAGCAGAGAAGCCAAGAAAAAAAAACTCAGATACGCTGGACTAATGATACATGTGCCCTATATAGCGTATATACATCATACAGCACATGTAGATCATACACACACATTCAGCACACATAAATAAAACATATAGGGGGTTATTTACTAAGGGCCCGATTCGCGGTTTCCCGATGTGTTTCCGATTTTTTCGATTTGCGCCGATTTTCCCTTTATTGCCCCGGGATTTTTGCGCACACGATCAGATTGTGGTGCATTGGCGCTGGCATGCATGCGACGGAAATCGGGGGGCGTGGCAAAAAAGTGTCGTGGAGCTTGCACTTACCTTCACTAGGAATAGGCCTGTGAACTTGAGTGCGTTCCGATGCTCTTTAGCGCAGCAGTGCTACCTGGTGGACGTCGGAGGAACTGCCTTAATGAATCCCGTACGGACCCGAATCCACCGCAGAGAACGCGCTGCTGGATCGCGAATGGACCGGGTAAGTAAAACTGCCCCATAGTGCACATATTCATCAAACAAATATACATCATTCCTGCAGTGCACATGCATCACACATGCAGCATATATACAACATATATACAGCACATATACATCACAAATACAGCCAATATGCAGCACATATATATCAAATACTGAATCTATTACACTTACATCACACATACAGTGAATATACACAGGGGCATAACTACAGGGGTAGCAGCCAGAGAAGCTGCTATGGGGCCCGCAATATCAGGGGGACCCGGCATCCCACCTGACACTAAAGAATGAAGGATGTGCACCATTATATACATATTATACTTTCATGCATGCCACGATATGTGTATACTACATGGGGGCAGGCTGGCTATATGCTGCATGGGGGCTCGCTATATACTACATGCAGGCAGGATGGCTATAAGTTACAGGGGGGCTTGCTAGATACTAAATGGGGGTAGGCTGACTATATAATACATGGGGGCAGGATGGCTATAAGCTACAGGGGGACTGACTATATACTACATGGGGGCAGGATGGCTATATACTACATGGGGGCAGGATGGCTATATATGACATGGGGCTGGCTATATACTACATGGGGGAAGGATGGCTATAAGCTACAGGGGGACTGGCTATATACTACATTGGGGGCAGGATGGCTATATACTACATGGGGCTGACTATATACTGAAGGGGAAGGATGGCTATTAGCTACAGAGGGACTGGCTATATGCTACATTGGTGGCAGGATGGCTATATACTACATGGGGCTGGCTATATACTAAAGGGGGAAGAATTACTATATACTACATGGGGCTCGCTATATACTACAGGGGGCAGGATGGCTATATACTACATTGGGGCAAGATGGCTATATACTACATGGGGGCAGGATGACTATATAACAAAATGGGGACAGGCTGGCTATATGCTACATGGGGAGGATGGCTATAAGGTACAGGGGGCTGGCTATATACTACATGGGGCTGGTTGGCTATATACTACAGGGGGCAGGCTGGCTATATATTACAGGGGGGAAGGTTGGCTATATACTACAGGGAAGCAGGCTGGCTATATACTACAGGGGGCCAGGCTGGCTATATAATACTGGGGGCAGGCTGGTTGTATACTACAGGGGGCAGGCTGACTATATACTACAGGGGGCAGGCAGGCTATACACTATATGGGAGCAGGATGGCTATGTACTGGGGGCAGGCTACCTACATATTACAGGTGGGCAGGCTGGCTATATACTACATTGGGGCTAGCTATATACTACAGGGGGGCCAGGCTGGCTATATACAACAGGGGAGGCAGGGGGCTTTATACTACCGGGGGTAGACTGCTTATATACTACATGGGGCAGGATGGCTATATACCACAGGGTCTGGCTGGCTATATACTACAGGGGGCAGGTTGGCTATACATTACAAGGGGGAAGGTCAGCAATATACTACAGGGGAGCAGGATGGCTATATACTACAGGGGAGCAGGCTGGCTATATACTACAGGGGGCAGGCTGGTTATATACTACAGGGGGGCAGGCTGGCTATATACCGCATGGGACTGGCTGGCTATATACCACATAGGGACAGGATGGCTATGTACTGGGGGCAGGCTACCTATATATTACAGGGGGGCAGGCTGGCTATATACTACATGGGGCTGGCTATATACTGCAGGGGGAAAGGCTCGCTATATACTACAAGGGGGCAAGATGGCTAAATACTACATTGGGGCTGGCTATATGCAACGGTGGGGGGCTGGCTATATACAACAGGAAAGACAGGGGGCTATATACTACCGGGGGCAGGCTGCTTATATACTACAGAGGGGGTGGCTATATACTACTGGGAGGGGGGGTCACACTGGCTATATACTGGTCGGGCAGGGGGCTGGCTGGATATATATTGGCTGGCTATATACTGCGGAAGTGTGCTGGGGCTACTGGATTAATGAGGGGGAAATTATATGGTAGTATATATTATAGTATATTGATGGGTTGCAGTGTATATATGCGGAGGGCACTTAGCTGTTATCTTTGGGACATTATTGACTGTGATTTTTTTTAGGGTCGGAGTGTGGAGATGTTCTCCGGAGGCCACAGTCACCAAGGTGGCAAATTCTGCAGAGATTAGACACGACTGGGAGAAGTTTCCATGATGTTCTCTACTTGATGGAGAATGATTGGCAGCAATGAGGAGACTACAGAAAAAAGAGCATGAGCCAAGCCAACAAAGGCAAAGAGACAGTGGCAGTAAACAGTGAGTGATGTCTGTGCCCAAGTGCAGCCCAGATGTGCAAGACATGTAATGCTGGTATATATTGATGTGTGTAGTATATGTAATGCTGGTATATATTGATGTGTGTAGTACATGTAATGCTGGAATATATTGATGTTTGCAGTATATGTAATGCTGGTATATATTGATGTGTGTAGTATATGTAATGCTGGTATATATTGATGTGTGTAGTACATGTAATGCTGGTATATATTGATGTGTGTAGTATATGTAATGCTGGTATATATTGATGTGTGCAGCAATTTATTTTCGATATATATTTAAAAGTGCAGGATATTATAATGTGCTGTTTATTCGTTGCTGGTAAATATATATGCGGCCCAGTCATTGATATCTATGTGTTTGGTATATTTATTGCTGGAATATATTTATGTGTTCACTACATTCTTTTTGGTATAAGCATCCCAGGTATTTTTCTATTTTTCTATATTTTTCGATTTTATGCTGTTTTCATGGCTAGTAGGCTATTTTAATATTTTTAAGGGGGGTGGGGGGGCATTTCATTTTTCTAATTTTGGCAGTGCTGGGGAAGTAGGCACAATTTTGCTTGTCTGCCTAGGGCAGCAAAATGCCTCGTCCTGGCCGTGATGGGAAAGGATTGCAGAGGAGCCAAATATTCTAATCAGGAGAGAAATCACAGGTGCTTTGTTGTTTGATGTAATTCCTAATCATTTTCCTTCCCTCATAATTTGCACTAGAAATCGGTTCAATTGGAGCGTTAAACCCACAGCATAATATTGATCCCAAATCCTTGGATCACAGCACCAAAAACCAGATGATTTGGTCTGGTTTCTGATGATTGTGGACTGGAAGCAGATTTACTTGCAGGAAGCCTTTGGCCAGGTTCACACGCTGCAAACTAATCGGGTAAAACTCCTCCCTGAACGCATATTTGTTCAGTAAATAGCAACTTTTTGTTGCTTTTGTGGGAACACGACTTGATTTTAGTGAGGTTTGTAATGCTGGGTCTTATTTTTGCAGTCTCAATGGAGCAACGTCCCCTAGGGGTCTGTGTATAGACTGGACTAGGGTGATATCTCTGAGACTCGTCCTATTCTCTAGAGATAACACAGAATACATGTATAGAAGGGATACAATTCAGACTGCGCATCATCAGCTCATTGTATCAGTCCTTCTGCAATGTTACATTAACATTCAGTTCCGCGCCAATCACTGGCTCCAGTGGTAAACAAGAGTAGAGGGTATCACACGGTAATCTTGGATACATTGGGGCTTATTTACTAAGGGTCAGTGAACGCACTTTTGTCGGATTTTCTGATGTTTTCGGGTTTTGCCAGGCTGTGACAGGTATTTAACAGGGGATCGTGTCGCATGTGATCGGATTTTGGCGCAGCTGTGCTGGTTTTCTTGTGTCAGAAACCGGGGGGAGCAGGACAATGCACTTACATGCACCAGGAAGAAGAAGGTGAACTCCTGCGGACCTGAGCGGGGAAGCGACACATGCAGGATATTGGGTGCACGATCTTGGTGAATGGCGGCACAGGGCATTATACACGGACAATGCACTTTCTGTGAACTCCAGCGGACAGGTAAGTAAATGTGCCCCAATGTACCAATCAACATTCACCAGTGATGGCCATAGCGAGGGCACACACAGCCTCTCTCTGGGCCCCCGTGACAGCCTCGGGGCCCCCATCTCCAGCGTATAAATTCCAGTCATACATCCTGACACAGCAAAGGCCTAGAAAATACTAAATGTTTTATGAATATTTTCCGCTCTTCCTCCTCTGGACCCATTATAGATAAAACAATCTCCAACAGTGCAATTAGCGACACATCAGCCTCTATTAGCCCCTCCCCCTGCGGTCGTAAACTTCTGCCGGCGAGATTAGTGCTTTTTCTCTGCAAAACTCCTGGAACTGAGATATTAGACAAGAAAAAAAATCAATGTCATGAGTGAATGGCAAGGATTATGGATGAAGCATCCTGTGTGTCAGTCCTCTATGTTCCTAGTTCATGGAGAAATATCCAGAACCATAATTTACATTGTGCAGATATAAAGGTCACAGTGGTCACATGATAACAGTAGACAGGCCCCCAATATAACTTTAGTTCACTCCCACTTCAATGGTCAGGCAGAGTGCTGCTAAATTACTCTGCCTGATCAGGCCAGGTTACAGCTGCTCCATTCTCTGTATCTCCTACCTGCATTTTCAGTTACACAGTTCTCTTTATTTCCTCCCTAAAATGAAAACTGCAGTTTTCTCTGTTCATTCCAAAATTTATAGCTACACTGTTCTCTCTAACTCCACCACACAATAACATCTGAATAGTTATCTCTATCTTCTTCCTACATTCACAGCTGCATAGTACTCTCTATCCGCTCCCATCAGTTATAGCTGCACAGTACTCACTATCCCCTTCCAGCAGTTACAGCTGCACAGTTTACTCTCTATCCTGATCTACAGTCACAGCTGCACAGTACTCTCTATTACCTCCCATCAGTTACAGCTGCACAGTACTCTCTATCCCCCCCAGCAATTACAGCTGCACAATACTCTCAATCCCCTCCCAGCAGTTACAGCTGAGCAGTTCTCTCTCTATCCTGATCTACAGTCACAGCTACACAATACTCCCATCAGTTACGGGTGCAGAATACTCTCTATCCCCTCCCAGCAGTTACAGCTGCACAGTACTCTCTATCCCCTCCCAGCAGTTACAGCTGCACAGTTTTCTCTCTATCCTGACCTACAGTCACAGCTACACAGTACTCTCTATCCCCTCCCAGCAGTTACAGCTGTACAGTACTTTCTATCCCCTCCCAGCAGGTACAGCTGCACAGTTCTCTCTCTATCCTGACCTACAGTCACAGCTGCACAGTACTCTCTATCCCCTCCCAGCAGTAACAGCTGCACAGTTCATTCTCTATCCTGACCTACAGTTACATATGTCTCTCTATCTCCTCCCTATACTTACTATAGAACATTTCTCGCACTCTCCTTCCTACAATTATAGATGCACAGTTTTTTCTATCTCCTCCATTTTCTTAGATCTCTGCTTCTCACACTGTCCCCTCTCTTTAATTACAACAGTGCAGTGCTCTATATCACCTATGTCACAGATGCAGTTTAGTTACAGAAATGCAGTTCTCTCTATTCCCTCTCTACAGTTTCTACAGTTCCAGAAACTAATGTTGTTCTCTCTAGTGCTTCTCTATGCTTACAGCAACATATCTCTCCTCATGTTCCCCTTACAGTTACCTCTGCACAGTTTTCTCCAATCTACACTTTTAGCTGCACAGTTCTATCTATACAGTTACAGTACTACACTTCTCTCTATCTCCTCCCTTCAATTACAGCTGCACAGTTTTCTCTATCTCTTCCCTATGGTTAGAGCTACACAGTTCTCTCAATCCAGTCCCTACCATTACACTAACATGGTTCTCTCTATCCCCTCCCTACAGTTATATCTGAACAGCTCTCTCTTTGCCTCTCTACCGTCACAATTGCACATTTCTCTCTATCACCTCCCTACAGTCAAAGCTGCAAAAGCTCTTAATATCCCTCAATACAGTTTCAGCTGTATCCAACTGCACAATTCTCTCTTTCCCCTCCAAAAAGTCTACAGTTCTCTCGTTCTGCTCCCTAAAATTACAGCTGCAGAGTTTTCTCTATTTACTTCAGTTCTGCACAGATCTCTCTATCCCCTCCCAACAGAAACCGCTACACAGCTTTCCCTCTATCCTTTCTAAAGACACATCTGCACAGTTCTCTCTATTTTGTTCCTATGGCCACAGCTGCACAGTTCTCTCTATCCCCTCCCTACAATCACAGCTGCAGTTTCCTCTGCCCCATAGCTACATCTTCATCTGCACAATTCTCTCTCTATCCTTCCTTAAATCATAACTTTACATTTCTCTGTAACTGCTTCCTACAGTCACATCTGAATAGTCCTCTCTATCCTCTCCCTATTGTCACAGCTGAACATTTCTCTCTACTTTTTCCCTTGTCACAACTGTATATTTCTCTCTTTTTCTCCATATAGTAACAGAAGCACAGTTCTCACTATATCCTCCCTAAAGTAAAAGTTGTAAAGTTCTTTCCATCTTTTCCCTACAGTTACAACTGCACAGTTCTCTCTCTAATAATATTAATCTTTATTTTTATAGCACCATCATATTCCATAGCGCTTTACAAATCATAGGGAACATATACAAATAAAAGCTTGCAAGAGCTTACAGTCTATAAGGATGAGGGGAGACACAAGAGCTTACAGTCTATAAGGATGAGGGGGGACGCAAGAGCTTACAGTCTATAAGGATGAGGGGAGACACAAGAGCTTACAGTCTATAAGGATGAGGGGGGACACAAGAGCTTACAGTCTATGAGGATGAGGGGGGCACAAGTGCTTACAGTCTATGAGGATGAGGGGGACACAAGTGCTTACAGTCTATGAGGATGAGGGGGACACAAGAGCTTACAGTCTATGAGGATGGGGGGTGACACAAGAGCTTACAGTCTATAAGGATGAGGGGGGACACAAGAGCTTATAGTCTATGAGGATGCGGGGGTGACACAAGAGCTTATAGTCTGTGAGGATGAGGGGGTGACACAAGAGCTGACAGTCTATGAGGATGAGGGGGTGACACAAGCTTACAGTCTATGAGAATGAGGGGGTGACACAAGAGCTTACAGTCTATGAGGATGCGGGGGTAACACAATAGCTTACAGTCTGTGAAGATGAGGGGGTGACACAAGAGCTTACAGTCTATGAGATAAGGGGTTACCAAGACTTACAGTCTGGAAGTATAGAGGGGGTGACACAAGACTTACAGTTAATGAGGATGAGGGATGACCCATAGGTTACGTCTATGAGGATGAGGGGTACACAAGAGCCTTACATTCTATGAGAAGTTGGTGACACAAGAGCTTACGTCTATGAGGATGAGTTGGTGACCAAGAGCCTTATCAGTCTGTGAATGATGAGGTGAGGCACAAGAGCTTACATCTACGAGGATGGTGGGGTGACACAGAGATCTGTCAGTCTGTGCGGATAAGGGGTTGACACAAAAAACTTTACTGAGGTAATAAGAGTTTCTTAATGGTCCAGCCATTCTTTATAAGGTGACAGAATAAAATTAGTCAATAATAAGAGCTGCTGCTTGAACCATCATCACCGCATCTTGATAGTACCAGGTCCAAGGATTAGACTGGTAGAGAAACCTGGAGCCTTTGTACCGGTGTCTACGAATAAATAGATTGAAGAGGACACAGGATGGATAGTAAAGAGATTACTTTTATGCAGTTAGTGAGTGTGATAAATCTTGGCCAAAAGAGATGGGTAATAAGAGAACACTTTAAAACTTTGGAGGGTGGGTTATTACTGATAGTCCGGGTAAGGATATTCCGAAATAGATTGCAGCTCAGAAAAGTCCTGGAGACTGTGTCTGAGAGGTAGAATTAAAATAGAGATAACCAACACTGCAGATGCTAGACAATGGTGGGCAATAGACGTGAAATGATAGAAGATGAGATAGGAGTTGCAGCTTATGCAATCTTGACGGTGAGGGTTAATAATTTTTCTATTATTTAATTATTGTATGTGAAGGAGATGGGCAAACCACGGGAGTACTGGACACGACTGGAGGCATCTGTTTAGCATTTGGTCGATATACCAAGCCTGACTGTCTGCATTCAGGATGGATTGGTGATAGCTGCACATGTTCTCTCTTTTTCTTCCTCCATAAGTTTATCTGCACAGTTCTTCTCTCCTTTTCCTCCATAAACAGTTTACAGACAGCTGCTCATTTTCCTCTATCTCCCCCTACAGTTAATAGCTCACGATTCTCTCTCCTCCTCCATAACAGTTACGACGCTGTTTCATCTCTATCTCCCCCATACTTATAGCTGCACATTCTTTCTCTCTCCTCCATACGCGTTATAGCTGCCATTCTCTCCCCCCTCTCCTCCATACAGTTGAAAGCGCAAACTCACAGTTCTCCTCTCTCCTCCTCCAACGTTATCGCTGCACAATTCCTCTCTCTCACCCACCATACAGTTATAGCTGCACAGTTCTCTTCTCTACTCCCATACAGTTACGCTGCTCATTTTTCCTCTATTCCATCCCCCCATACAGTTAAGCTGCACAGTTCTTCTCTCTCCTCCTACAGTTTACTTGCACATTCTCCTCCTCCTCCCATACAGTTAAAGCTGCACATTTCTCTCTCTCCTCCATGCGTATAGCGCACAGTTCTCTCTCCTCATCTCCTCTCCATACAGTTTAAGCTGCACAAGTCTCTCTCTCCTCCTCATGTTTAGCTGCAGCAATTTTCTCTCTCTCCACATACAGTTATAGCTGCAGTTTTTCTCTCCTCCATACAGTTCTAGCTTCACAGTTCTCTCTTTCCCTCCCTACTGGTACAGCTGCAACCAGTTCTCTTTTCTCTCCCTCCTGCAGTTAACAACTGCACAGTTCCCTTTCTCCCTTCAGTTACAACTGCAACAGTCACAAGTTCGTTCTTTCTCCTCCCTGCAGTTACACAGCTGCACAGTTTTTCTTTCTCCTTTTCTCCTCCCGCAGTTCAGCGTACGGTTCTTTCTGTTCTCTTCCTCCCTACAGTTTTTATAGCTGCCAGTTTTCTCGATACCAGGGATTCAAGTAAAAAAAAACCATTTCACCCTGGAACCAAAATGGATCTTAATAGTAACTATTTGACTTGTTTAAGAAACCAGGATTCGCACCATTAACACGCCCTCTATTCTCCTAAGGCCCATGTTATATGTATTTCACAGTGATTCCCATGATGTTACTTCATCGCTGCATGCTCTTTTTACAATTCAAGTGTTAGATCAGGGGGAGCAGAGAATGGTGGGTTTACTTACTTCCATGACTCCTCGTGCTAGAGCCGTAAAATCACTTGAAATTAGCAGACAAATCCCTTTAATCCCTTTTTTATCGCCCTAACCCAGCAGGTTTTTCCATGGTACATAGAATTTATGTTATACATTACCCTTAGTATCTATATGTATATGTTTCTATTGTGACCAAGGAATTAGTTTATACCGCTGTTATAATATTTTGTTACCATCTCTTTCAATAAGGAAGCACCTGTCTAGATATTTTGGGGTTTTGGGTTGGCACTCTGGGAGATTACCTAGAATATGTCACTTTCTCAGCGTTTATATCTCACTCCTGTCCCCCTCCCCACACTCTTGGTGTTATCCTGCCTACAACACATCTGCTCAAATCTCACTCTCAACTTATAATGGAGCACAATGGTTTTACATGCATTTATCTTTATTGGTGATGTCTCAACTCAACATGAGATGGAAAGACTGGTGCCCTGACGCGGCGCAGGGACTGCTCCCACTATATCATGACCAATCAACTGAGATGATGTATCAGTCGGTGAATATCTGATGTCTCCGAGTGTATCTGAGGGTTACATCCCCTTGTGTCTATGGCTGGGGTTTGTGGATGGCTCTTAAAGGTGCGATTAATAAAAGAACTGAATTGAATACCGGCTCACGCCCAGACATGGGGCGCTATAGTTTTCCGCTATTCTCATATATAGCGGCCCTCTATATAGGGGACATTATTATAAGTATAATATGGACTCTCTGCTGAGGTCAGCCTCGGATACGAGACTTCCTGCTGCTACAACACAGAAACGTGCGAATATCTGCAAAATAAGAACAGAGATATTAAAGGACACAAAGAATCCCAAAACATGAGCCGGACAGATCCTGAATAATACTCTGCACAAATGAAAGCCCAAAGATGTGGCCTGCATCAACACCCCTACACTAATTGTAGGGGGGCCCTGTACATGGGGAGGGGCTTGTCTATGGGGAGGAGCATTAAGGGGATGTGTGGCTACAGAACGGTGAATGCAAGTAAAAGAATAAGAGACGATTCACACCGTCGGACCTTGCATTGAAGGTTTCGCAGGCCCCCCCTGCAAGACATGCGGGGGCTTATACTACTCAGTGTTGATTACAGACCCCCACCTCCCCCCCCCCCTCATAGAAAAAAACCCCAGCGGCTTATACTCAAAAGGATGAACAAGTCCGCTTAATACCAGAACTACACGGACCGGCGGTCATTTGACCAGTGCCGCCAATGGACGAAACGCGAAGCCCACACTGGGATTATCGAATACTTCTCTGTGATCATTTCATTCTCCCCGGGAGTAGGAGACTGTACATGGGGGGATAACATCTATGCGCTCTCTATTATCAGCCTATACCTCTGGGGAGAGAGCCTGACGAGGGGATACAACTATTACTCTCTGTTTATCAGCCATTTCATCTCCGGGGAGAGGGGGAGACCTGTACATGGGGTACAATCTATACTCTCTTTATCAGCCATTTCTCCGGGGGAGAGGAACTGTACAGGGGGGATACAATCTTTACTCTCTGTTACACATGTTCGTCGATTGCGCCACCAAAACTGACTGCCGACTTACAGAATGAGTTTCTTTTGCGTCGAAAAGTAGGTAACCAGATAGACAACACAATAACTAACAAAATAAATGATATGCTGGTTGGCTTTCCTTGCCACTTTTACCTTTTAGACCCTCTTCCGTCTGTCGAATATGACCCCTGCCATATCATACAGAGGAGTATGTTGCAACAGCCCCCTCTCAGGTTAGACTGCTGACGGAGTCAGAAACAGCAAGGGTTAATGGATGTGATTCTGTCTACCATATATGCACCTGTACAGGGTGGTGTTATTGTAGAGTGAGCGCCCACCTGACCAGAGAAAAAACCCCTGCAGGTAGGGGCTAGGGGTCGTAGGATCCACCTCTCTTTTATTCACAGAAGAAACCACGTTAGGTACAACTGCTCTGACCCCAGTCCGTCAGCTCTCACTATAGAGCACATCCGCACAGAGGAAGAAAAATGTCCGTGCACCATCAGCACTAACACTCGCTATAGCCGGGACAAGATGCAGCTTCACAGCTGGGTAGACCACTCTCCATGACCACTCCCAGTATCCGGAATCCACAGTAATCCATCCGTATCTTTCCAAGTCATTTGGCCCGTTGGCTCTGCATTTGGTTTCTAATAAAGAACCGTGAGTTTATTTTGTAAACTTTGTCTCCATATAATCCCGGATGCGGCTGTTACCACCCCAATGGCTCCCCATCTATCACTCATGGACCTATCTTACAGACATCAGGGGTTGCCCCCGGAGAGACCAGTACCACCACAGCCCTCCTCCATATTTCTTTTTGCAACACCACCTTGCTGTAGACTGCACAGCTGTAGGACAGCCCTCCCGGGTCCCCATACCAAGCAACCGTGACACACAGGTGTCTAGGCCCCAACCTGCCACCACTCCCGGTATTCTGTTCCCCCAGGCTGCCTCCAGGCCCCAAAAGGCTAACCCCATGTGTTGGGATGTTGCACAATCTATTACTGCTCTGTTATCGTGGCCATTAACATCCTGGGAGAGAAACTGTAAGAGGATCAATCTATTACTCTCTTTTCATCCGCATTACATCCTGGGGAGAGGAGACTGTACAGGGGATACAACTCTATTACTCCTGTATCATCCATTTACAACAATCCTGGGGACGAGGATGACTGGTACAGGGATCAATCTATATACTCTCTTATCAGTCCATTACAATCCTGGGGAGAGAGACTGTACAGGGGATACAAATCTATTACTCTCCTGTTTCAGCCATTACATCCCGGGAGAGGAGACACTGTACAGTGGGATCACATCTATGTACTCTCTTTATCAGCCATACATCCTGGGAGAGGAACTGTACAGGGGGGATACACTCTATTACTCTCTGTATTCAGCCAATTTCATCCCAGGAGAGGAGACTGTACAGGTGGGATACAATCTATTGACTCTCTGTTACACCATTTCATGCCTGGGAAGGAACTGTACAGGGGGTACAATCTATTAGCTCTCCTGGTTATCACCATTACATCCTGGGAGAAGGAGACTGTAACAGGGGGGAACAATCTATTACTCTCTGTTATCAGCATTTCATCCCGGGGAGAGGAGACTGATACAGGGGGGAACAATCTAATTACTCTCTGTATCAGCCATTTCATCCTGGGGAGAGGAGACTTGTACAGGGGATACAATCTATACTTCTCGTATCAGCCCATAAATAATCCTGGGGAAGGAGACATGTACAGGGGATACAATCTATTCCGCTCCTGTTATCACAGGCCATTACATCCTGGGGATGAGGAAGACTTTACAGGGGATGGACAATCTCATTACTCCCTGTTAATCAGCCATTGACTCCTGGGGAGAGGAACTGTACGGGTGGATCAATCTATTACTCCTCTGTTATCAGCCATTCAAACCATCCGGGAGAAAGAAGACGGTAACCGGGGGAACCAACTATTACTCTCTGTTATCAGCCATTTCATCCTGGGGAAGGAGACTGTACAGGGGAGCAATCTATTACACTCTCTGTTATCAAGCCATTACATACATCCTGGGGAAGGAGACTGTACGGGGGATACAGCTATTACTCTCTGTTTATCAGCCATTACATCCTGGAGAGGAGACTGTCAGGGGGATACAATCTATACTCTCTGCTATCACCAGTTTGCCATCCTTGGAAGGAGACTGTAACAGGGGGATACAATCTATTACTCTCTGTTATCAGCCATTTCACAATCCTGCCGGGAGAGATCTGTACAGGGGGGGATACAATCTATTAACTCTCTGTTATCAGCCAGTACACTCCTGGGAGAGGAGACTGTACAGCTGGGGCGATCAATCTATTACTCGTTCTCTGTTATCAGTCATTACATCACAGGAGAGGAGACTGTAACAGGGGGATACAATCTATTACTCTCTGTTATCAGCCATTTCCATCCTGGGGAGAGGACACTGTACGGGGGTCACAAGCTATACTCTCTGTTATCAGCCATTCATCCTGGGAAGGAGACTGTACAGGGGGGGGGGGTAGCAATCTATTACTCTCTGTTATCATCATCCATAATCCCGGGAAGAGAGGAACTGTAAGGGGGGATACAATCTATTACTCTCTTTGATCAGCCATTACATCCCTGGGAGAGGAGATGTACGGGGGGATCACATCTATTACCTCTGTTATCAGCCCATTACATCCTGGGGAGAGTATATGTACAGGGGATACATCTATAACCTCTGTTATCAGCCTTACAATCTGTGGAAGGAGACTGTACAGGGGGATACAATCTATTACGCTCTGTTTATCAGTCCATTACATCCCTTAATCGGGGAGGGGACTGTACGGGTATACAACTTTACTCTCTGTTATCATCCATTACAATCCTGGGGAGAGGAGACTTACAGGGGAGTACCATCTATTACTTCTGTATCAGCCATTCTCCTGGGTAGAGGAAGCTGTATACAACGGGGGATACAATCTATTATCTCTCTGTTATCATTCAGTACATTCACAAGGGGATACTGTCGTGGGGATACATCTATTACCCTCTGTTACAGCATTACAATCCCGGGAAGAGAGACTGTACAGCGGTGTACAATCTATTACTCTCTGTTATCACACCATACCATCCCGGGGAGAGGACTGTACAGGGGGGATACAATCTATTACTCTCTGTTATCAAGCCTTACATCCTGGGGAGAGAGACTATACGAGGGGGGAGACATCTATTACTCTCTGTTATCAGCCATTAATACCAACCTCCGGGGAGAGGAGATGTACGGGGGGATACAATCGATTCATCTCTTTATCAGTGCATTACAATCACATAGAGAGGAGACACTGTACGGGGGAACATCTATTCTCTCTGTTTCATCGCCATTACAACATCCCAGGGAATGGAGACTGTACAGGGGGATACAATCTATTACTCTCGTTATCAGCCATTACATACACCTGGGAGAGGAGACTGTACAGGGGGAACAATCGATTACTCTCTGGTTATCAAGCCTTACATCCTGGGGAGAGGAGACTGTACAAGCGGGAGACAATCCATTTACTCCTCTGTTATCAATCAGCCATTACATATCCCTGGGAGAGTAGTACGTACAGGGGATATAATCTTATTATTCCTCTGTTATCAGCATTACATCCTGGAGGGGGACTGGTACAGGCGGATTACCATCTATTACTCTCTGTTATCAGCCATTAACATCCGGAGGAAGGAGACCTGTCAGGGGGATCAAACTATTACTCTCTGTTTATCATACCTTTCTCCGTGGGAGAGGAGACTGTACAGGGGATACACTATTTCTCCTTTATCACCATTACAATCTACGAAGATAGGAGACTGTTAGCGGGTCATCTAATACTCTCTTGTTATCAGCCATACATCCCGGTGGAGGAGACTGTACAGGGGGATACATCTATTATCTCTGTTCATCACCATTACATCCTGGGAGAGGAGACCTGTACACAGGGGGATCCAAACTTACTCTCTGTTATCGATCCATTTACCATCCCGGGGAGAGGAGACTGTACGGGTGGATACAATCTTACTCTCTGTTATCACGCCATTACAATCCCGGGAGAGAGAGACTGTACAGGGGATACAATTCTATCACTCTCTGTTATCAGCCATACATCCTGGGGAAGGAGAACTGTACAACGGTACTCTATTAACTCACTCTGTATCAGCCTTACCTCCCTGGGAGAGGTAAACTGTACAGGAGGATTATAATCTATATTCTCTGTTCCATGCCATTTCAAACAAATCCCGGGGATGAGGAGACTGTACAGGGGGATACATCTATTACTCTCTGTTATCACCCATTACAAAAGTCCCTGGGAGAGAACCTGGGTACAGGGGGATATATCTATTCTCTCTGTTATCCAGCCAGTACATCCTGGGAGAGGAACTGTACAGGGGCGATACAATCTATTACTCTTTGTTATCAGCCTTTTATCCTGGAAGAGACTGTCAGGGGATACAATCTAATATACCTCTGTATTATCAGCCATTAACAATCCTGAGGAGAGAGACTGTACGGGGGGGATACAATTCCTTACTCTCATGTTCTCATCCATTACATACATCCTGGGAGAGGTGACTGTACAGGGGGTGATACATCTATTATCTCTCTGTTATCAGCCATTACATCCTTTGGGGAAGGAGAACTGTACTAGGATACAATCTATTACTCTCTGTATTATCATCATTACCATCCTGGGAGAGAGACTGTACAGGGGGGATACAAGCTACTATTACTCTCTGTTATCAGACCATTACAATCCGAGGAGAGGAGACTGTACAGGGGGATACACATCTATTACTCTCTGTTATTATCCATTACATCCTGGGAGAGGTGACTGTACAGGTGGGATACAATCTATTACTCCGTGTTATCAGCCATTTCATCCTGGGAGAGGAAGACTGTACAGGGGGATACATCTATTCCTCTCTGTTATCAGCCATTACATCCTGGGGAGGAGACTGTAAGGGGGGATAATCTACTACTCTTCTTCTGTTTATCATCCATTCTCATCCTGGGGAGAGGAGACTGTACAAGGGGATAACTAGTACTCTCTGTATCAAGCCATTCATCCTGTGGAGGAAGACTGACAGGGGGATACAATCTATTACCCTCTGCTATCAGCCACAAATACATCCCGGGGGGATGGAGCTGTACAGGGGGATCACATCTACTATATCTCTGTTTACAGCCATGCTACAAACACCCGGGGAGAGAAACGGTAACAGGGGGATCAATCTCATTACTCTCTGTTCATCAGCCATTACAATCCTGGGGAGAGGAGACTGTACAGGGGGATAAATCTATTACTCTCTGTTATCTTGCCATTACAAATCCTGGGGAGGGAGACTGTCAGGGGATACAATCTATTACCTCGGTTATCATCCATTACATCGGGGAGTAGGACCTTAGACCGGGGATATTATACTGTTATATTATATGTTGTGTGATTGGCTGCTGTTGGGTCCTGGAAAAGATAGAACTAGAAATAATCTATAACAATTGTAATAAATCCTCCCTTTCGATCCTAGTGCGGCCAGATTTGCGGTACATATACATATTCTGTGGTAATAAGTTCACTTCTTGGGATTCCTCTCTGATGACTTGTCCACCAATCTGCTCGGATTCTGCAGTGTGACTGTCCACCTGGTGGATAAGAACAGGAACATCAGGGACACTCAGGGACCCTGTTCAGAGACAGAGTGCCCAAACTGCAACCCAAAACCTATTACTTATCGCAAAGTGCCAGAACGGCAATTTACCAGAAAACTGACGCTTAGTTAAATCAATTTACACAGACTGTCTGCTGGGATTACAAGCAGTCCTATACACAAACTGAAAAGTTAGCAACAGGTCACGCAGCGTTCAAAATCGTTACAATGAAAACAACGGCCTCATTAAGCAAAACAACCACCCTCCCAGCTCCTACACTAGTTTATTAGCTGTCACAAGATGGCGAAACTAATTTGCTTTTTCGTACACTGTTTTAATTATTGAAAAGTATTAAAACAACAATAAACCTACACATCTGGTATTTTCTGTGATTTTAAACCGTAACCAAAGAATAAAGGACACAAATGATTTGGAGCGCACAGCGAAAGTATTAAACCATGCTTCCCATACACGACATGGAAATAATAAATAACTGAGAGTAAATTGTTTACGCAAGATTAAGCCCTCATACAACTATATAAAATGCACATAATAAATTATAATATATGTATATACATAAGTACATACATAGAATACATATGTTTATCTTATCTCTTTGGGTCCAGGTGGCGGCCATGCTGGCGGCACGAAGTTCATGTGTCTGTTGTTTTCCAGAGTTTCGTGCCGGCGGCAAATGCAGTAGCGGGCGGTATTGTTGGGCAAAGTGTGGGCGGGGGGTGGGGTGCGATAGTGGGCGAAGCGGGCTTGGTTCAGCAGGTCGCGTAGGGGTGGTTGGTTGGTAGCGGGTGCGTGAGTTTCGTGCCATTGCTTAGTTGAGAGGGGCGGGAGCGGGTGCATGAATCAGCCCTCCTGCTGAGCAATTTTCCCACTGTTGGGGATGCGCTGAATAAAAAGAAAATAACTCAACCTCAGACTCCGCGTTCCTTCGGCTGATGCAACTGCAGCGCCCAAGGAGTAAGGTGCCCAGCACTGCAGGCGTATGACATGATTAGGCTGCCGCGCTGGGATGCTACGTCCTGTGCCGCTGCTTGTGTCGGAGTTTACAGAGCAGGCAGTGTCAGCACCCTGCTCTGATCCATGTCTGTTAAGTAGTCGGAGCCAGGGTGGCAGTGTTCTCGTCCGCACTGGCAAGGTTTGGGGAGATGGGGCGCGTTCCATCAGGTTCGTCCACACCGCTGATCTATATGCTCTCGTAGAGGACATCTACGAGTTTATTACCTGATGGTCAGGGCCGGATTAAAGGAGGGGCTATGGGCTTCGAGCCTCCGGGCCCCACCCACTTTCCACTTATTAAGTAGCCCCCACCATTGCTGTACTGTCTCTATGGTGCGATCGCAGCGGCCGTCCCTCCGCAATGCACATAGGGGTCGGAATGACAGCTGTGTCAAGTGGACACAGCTGCTTCAATCATCACCGTGGGAGATTGCTCAAGACGCCATTTTCTACAGGTGGACTGGCCGGCTAAGTCTACAGAGGGCTTTAGGCTTATACTACGGGGGCTGGTGCTGCATACTACATGGGGGCAGGATGCTATATACTACAGGGGGCTTGGCAGGCTACATACTAACAGGGGTATTGCAGGCTACATACTACAGGGGATGTCAGGCTACATACTACAACTACAGGGGGCTGGCAGCGGTATACTACATGGGGCTGGTGGCTGCATACTACAAGGGGGCGTCAGCTACATACTACAATGGGGGCTGCATGCTACATACTAACATGGGCGGCATGCTAACTACTACAGGGGGCCTGGCAGGCTTATCTACAGGGGCTGGGCGGCCGTATAATGCCTACACGGGGATGGCAGGCTACAATACACAGGGGCTGGCAGCTACATACTACATGGAAGGGTGCGGGGGCTACATACTACAGGGGGCTGCAGGCTACCTACTACAGGGGCTTGCATGCTACATACTACAGGGGGGCTGGCAGGCTTCTATCTACGGCGGCTGGAGCTATATGCTACAGGTGCTGCATGCTCATACTACAGGGCTTGCATGCTATATGCTACAGCTGGCGCAGGGTGTGGCTATATTCCTCAAAAACATTGTTAGAAGGGCCCCCACATCCAGTTTGCGCCCGGGGCCCCCACCACCCTTATCCAGCCCTGCTGATGAAGATGACATTACATACATGCCCCCCTCCCTGTGTGTCCCGAGCTTCATGCCAATTGCTGTGGTGCTCTGCAGAGGCCCCATGAACTCCACAGTAACATATGGCATCTCTTTTTCAATCTCCGCATCTCTCAGAACACACTGGTCACGCCCCGGGCAGCGTAAATAAATTGTCTGCTATGTGCACACGCAGAGAAAAGGATTTACACCATGTATGATTCTTCCTTGACCCGATGATTCACAGAAGTGACAGGAATTGTCCCCATTATAATTTTGAGGCAGCGCATTCACCAACCTTCTGGACACAACTTCATGTGATTCCCTAAGATGTAAAGTTGTTTGTAGAGCCGCCCCTTAGTGGTCACTGGCAGGCAACACATTAAACACACACAGGGCTCATTTCTAAGCTGTTGGCGGATCATCACACTTTTGTGAACCTCTGTCAGACCTAGCGTGGAAGCCCATCACATGCACCATAAGAGAAGTGAACTTCCGGACCTGACAGTGGAAGCCCCACATGCACATGAAAGAAGAAGGTGAACTGCTCCGGAACCTGAGTGGGAAATGCCACACATTCACCAGGAAGAAAAGTGACTAACTCCGGACCTACATGGTGAAGCCACACATGCACCAGGAAGAGAAGTGTGCACTCGGGGACCTGAGCAGGGAAGCCACCACAGTCGGAGCGCACGATCTAGGGAATCGCGCACAGGATTACTAACACGACGATGGCACTTTTCCCTTTTTTTACAATTTTACAATTTAATTTATTATCCAACCATTTTTTTGTTACACAATAAAACAAAACTTGTTCAACACCTTTCCAGTCCCCGACCCTCCCCCCCTTTCCATTCCCGCGTCTCCAGCAGTACAGAGTCCAATCATAGTATGAAGATGAGCGCTGAGTCCGTCAGGGGTTTGGATGTTCATCGTATAATGTGGATAATCTTTTCCCTAGCTCTTCAGTCTTTCCACAAGACATACAGCAGAGTACAGCACACAGCCATGCATCTCTAAATCTAGTGTCTGCAATTAATATAAGAGTTCTCTTTCTCGCCCCATGTGCTTCACAAGCGCATGAGTACAATCAAGCCTTCTTATACTGGCAGAAATATGTTACGTCCAGTATGACCCGCAGATTGCTGTCGGTTACTAAATCCTGCTTCGTTTTTTTTTTTCCTCTTTAGTGGTGGGGGTCCGCACAGCTTTCACATGCCCCATCAGTAGCTTCTTTAAGGCTGGATAACCCCTAGAAGAGAGGGAAGTCTTCCTCCGAACGCACATCACAGACTCGCCCGTCAGTAAAATCTGCAGTCAGCTAAAGTTGGAGCGTGGACCTGTTCCAATGGGACTACGGCATGCAGCCGAATACATGGTGATGTACCTATGCCTTATGTCTACATTTAAACCTAAAGAGTTATTTTCGTCGATATACGTCTAATGTCTTTTCCTATGAGCATTTACACGGGCTAGGAACACAATGGCAGGCATTACATCGGCCGTAGGAACACAAGCAGGGCCGTTAGCAATACAGGGCAGGAACACAATGGCTGGCAGTTACCTAGGCGCCCTGGATTACACAAGGCAGCGGCAGTTACACAGGGCAGAACCTAAGCGGCCAGTTATCCACAGGGCAGACACCTTGACTTTGCATCAACTTATGAGGGGTATCAAGTTTTCTCACCACATCCCATTCATTTTAGTACAGAGTGCCCCTTCACCTTGTATCAACATCTTGTGGCCCTACCATTAAGCCCCATGCCACACATCTTTTGGGGACAAGTATATTTTGTGGCTGTAATATCCACATCCAATCAGAACGGCTAATGGCTTCCCGGACTTTTCATCGTTGTGCTTACAGTTCCAGATGCCTGGCCTCGCTGTCAGCACACAGGGGTAGTGGACCCCAGCTGAGCCACTGCCACTATGACGGTAAGCTTGACCACATCTAGGTGATGGCGTCAATGTACACCCTGTTTTTTCACACAATACCGTCCACTCGCAAAGCCGGTTTGGAACTTGCTGCTGTTGTGTAACCACCTTCCACCTATTCGCACCTCCAATCGGCGCAACTTTGCCTGCGGGCGGCCAAGGCAAGGTACAGATTCGGTGGGCAGCCCTTTACATAGGGTCCGTGCCTAGGGGGTCAGGGCACAGGATTAAGTCGGATGTAGTAAAGGTCAGGACGCACCCAGGAATGAAGTCCGGGTGGACAACGAGGGACATCACAATAAACTAAAGGTAACACTTAGGAACCAGCTTTCTCTAAGGTCGAAGATACTGCATTGACCAGGAAGGGGGCTGGGGGGCGTTAGACCCGGTGGGAACCTGAGAGGTGATTGAGGTAAAGGAGGGCGCACATAGGGCTACATGCCGGACATGGGTCGCAAGGGCAACCATTTGACACCCCTCCACCCTTCAGGCCTCCCCCTCTTTTTGGCCTGATGAACCTCTAGAACAAGATTAGCCAGAATTTGGTTGTCTTCTGGCTCCCAAAGACCTCTCCGCCGGCCTGAACCCCCCGTCCAGTCACCAAGAAATACCGCCTCCCTCTAACCGGGTGAGTGCGTACGACCTGCTGGCTTGAGAACTGACAACTTGTTACGGGCACAGGAACGCAGGAACTCTTACTTCTTTGACCAGATCTAGGCCACGCATAGTAACAAATATGAGAGCGATAGATCTCTGCACCTCAGTGCCCCAGGCACACAGAGCAATGTCCCCAGTTAACCAGATTTCCAAGGAATATATGACAAGGATCTGGTTTTTCCCCAACAACATCAGGGGCACGAAAGAGGACATTAGCTTTGGATGTTCTTCTCTAGCGATTGACGAAATCCACATCCACGCTGCAGTCTCTTATACCACTTGAGAAAGGAGTATTCGTCCTACTCCGAACGCGTGTGATCCAGATTTTCAATAAATATGCTTTCTTACCATGATGTACCAAACCCTGAATTGGGTGGTGTGCGCCACAACAGACAACGCTTCCACTTACCTCTATAGATTCCAATCGCGACCGTCTTGGCAAACCGTTCCCCCGATACCCATTGTCGAAGGCAGCACCTCATCACCCACCACAACGCTATAAATCCAAACGCTTCTTAGTGTTGTGCCCTAATTATCACAACCCCATCTGTGAGCCTCAGTCCCAATTGTTATTCTTCTCTAAATCTGCCTACCACCGATCCACCCTCGAATCATACTACTACTCTATAGCGCTTGCGTTTCCTTTTACCCTGTGTTTGCCTTTCTATCCTCCCTTACTAGTGTACACGGACCCCCTCCTCCCCCATTAGTAATGTTGGCACAAGGACCCCCATAATAATGTTTGCACAGGACACACATAGCACATACGTGGGTGGATCCGACTGTCTTCCTGGCTCCTGAGTGCTTGGCCAGTTGGTGAGAGCAGTCAAAGAGCCGCTTAAGCGTTCCCACACCTCTCCTACCCACTACTGTTGGCACCTCTGTGTGGCCAGAAAAAAAAAAAAAAAAAAAAAAAAACAAAAAAAAAAAAAAAAAAAAAAAAACAGACTGTGTGGCTACAGTGTGCGGCACGCGTGACCCTACTGGTCACTGTGTGGAGCACGGTACCATATGGGCTACTGTGGTGGAGGCACTGTACTAATGGGCTACTGTGTGGAGGCAACTGTTACTATATGGGCTAATGTGTGGAGGCACTGTACTATATGGGCTACTGTTTGAGAGGCCACTGTGACTATATGGGCGTACTGTGTGGAGCACTGGTACTATATTGCTACTGTTGGAGGCGCAGTTACTATATGGCTACGTGTGGAGGCACTGACTATATGGGCTACTGAGTGGAGCGCTGTTTACTAGATGGGCTACTGTTGGAGTCGCAACTGTGCCGACATGAGGTACTAGTGAGGACGGCGCTGTGACGTTATGGGCTACTAGCTTGGAGGCACTGTGGACTATATGGCTACTGTGTGAGGCACCTGTGACGATTGGGCTACTTGTGTGGAGGCACCTGGACTAGATGGGCTACTGTGTGGAGCACTGTGACTCATCTGGGCTACTGTGTGGAGCGCTTTGATTCTATATTGTGCTACTGTGTGTAGCACTGTGACTATATGGACCTCACTGGTGATGTAGCACTGTGACTATATTAGTACTGTTGAGGTCACTTTGACTCTTTGGCTACTGTGTTGCATGGCGCTGTTGACTTATTGGCTCCTATCTGAAGCACTGTGACTAATATGGGCTACTGTGTGAGGCAACTTGTTTACTAGGTGGGCTACTGGGTGGAGGCACTGTGAATCCTAATATGGGCTACGTGGTGGAGGCACTGTGACTAATGGGCTACTGTGTGGACAGGCGCTGTGAATAGTCCTACTGTGTGAGGATAAGTTTTTCTTTCTTATTCCTATGCGTTGGTGGGAAGTAGCTACTATCATCTGCGGAATCCGAGATTCCTCGGGGCGTGTCGCTCTTTATGGGAGGATATAGATGGCGAGAGTTCAGTGGGAGAGGCGGGGTACCTGTTGTGACCCACTGTGCTAATGGGCTAACTGTATGAGGCACGGTGACATATTGCGACTGTGTGAGGCACTGTGGACTATATGGGCTACTGTGTGGAGGCACTGTGACTATAATGGGCTACTGGTGTGGAAGGGCAACAAAAAAAAACCCCACAAAAGTGACTTAGGGTGCTACGTTGGAGGCACTGTGACTATAATTGGCTACTTGTGTGGAGGGCAACTGTGACTATATGGCCTACTGTGTGGAGGCGCTGTGACCTTATGGCTACTGTGCGAGGCACTGTACTATATGGCTATGTTGGAGGCGCTGTGAATATAATGGGCTTACTGTTGGAGGCACTGTGACTATATGGGCTACTGTGTGTAGGCACTGGTGACTACTGAGGTACTGGTGAGAGCGTCTGTGACTGTATTGGCTACTATCTGGGGCACTGTGACGATATGGGCTACTGTTGGATGCACCTGTGACTATATGGGCTACTGTGTGGAGTGCACTGTGGACTAGTGGGCTACGGGTGTGGAGGCACTGCGTGACTAATATGGCTACTTGTGGAGGCACTGTGACTATATGCTACTGTGTGGAGGCCTGTGACTATATCGGCTTCTGTGTGGAGGCACTGTGACTATATGGACTATTACTGTTTGGAGGCACTGTGACTATATGAGGTACATGGTTTGGAGGCACTGTGACTTATTTGGGCTACTGTGGAGGGCGCTGTGCTGTATGGGCTCTCCTATCTAGGCACTGTGACTATTGGGCTACTGTGTTGAGCACTGACGATATGGCTACTTTTGGGGAAGGGCCCAATCTGTGACTAAATATGGGCTACTGTGTGGAGCACTGTGACTATATGGCTACTGTGTGGGAGGCACTGGTACTCATGAGGTCTGTGTGGAGGCGCTGTGACTGTATTGGCGACTATCTGGCGCACTGTGACTATAATGGGCTACTGTGGGAGGCACTGTGGACTATATGGCTACTGTGTGAGGCACTGGTGACTAAATGGTCTACGGTGCGGAGGCAACTGGTGACTACATGAGGACTGTGTGGAGGCGCGTGCCTGTAATGGGCTACTATCTGGAGGCACTGTGACTATATGTGCTACTGTGTGGAGGCACGTGACTTAGGGCACTGGTGGATTGTTAGAAACTTTTTAGGATTTCGAGAGGTAAGAAGGCGTTATTGAGTCGTCATCGGGGGAAACGCAGAGGTTCCAGAATTGAGTAAGGTGCCCTTTTCACGATGTTGAATCTGGGGGTTGTTGTTGGGCTAGTGACTAGTTAGGAATCACTGTGTGTAGATGAACAAAGAGGAGCGCTTCACGTTGCAGACAGGGTCTGAATTTAGCCCTATGTGCGCCCTTAGAAGTGTGGACGAACGGGTATAGCGGGCGGGGTGGTACGCGTGATATAGGACGACGAGGTGCGAAGGGGGGATTGCCAGACATGTGTTCAGAGGGGAAAATGGGTTGGTAGTTGGGTACGAACTTTACGGGTTTTTCGCGGCCTCTTGTCCATTAACCGCGCGTTTTATCTTTTTTTTTCTGTTTCTCCCTTTCGATCTTTTTTCCTTTTTGCTTCGCCCCTCTTTGTAGGGATAGGTTGGGATCGAGGTGGGTAGAGGCACTGTTACTATATTGGCTACTGTGAGGAGGCACTGTGACTAATGGGCTACTGTGTGGAGGCGCTTGACTATATGGGCTACTGTGTGGTAGGCACTGTTACTATATGGATCTACTTTGTGAGGCACTGTGCTATATTAGGTACTGGTGTGGATGCACTGTGACATATTGCTACTGTGTGGAGTCGCTGTGACTCGGTAATGGGGCTCTATCTGGAGGACTGTGACTATTGGGCTACTGGTGGCGGCACTGTGACTATATGTGGGCTACTGTGGTGAGGCACTGTGACTATATGGGTCTACTGGTTGAGGCACTGACTATATGGTCTCCTACGTGTGTGAGTCGAACTGTGATCTACATGAGGTACTGTGTGGAAGGCGCTGTGACTAGTATGGGCTGACTATCTGGAGGCACTGTGACTTATATGGCTACTGTGTGGAGGCAACGTACTAATGGGCTACGTGTTGAGGCACTGTGACTTATATGGGCACTGTGTGGATTGCCTGTGACTAAGGGCCTACTGTGTGAGGCGCTGTAGTAATATGGGCTACTGGTGTTGGGGAGCGCTTTGACTAATATGGCTACTCGTGTGGATGGCATTCTGTGACTATCTGGCCACTGGGGTGGAGCACTGTGACTATAGTGAAAAGGTACTGTGTGGAGCCTGTGACTATATGAGTCTGTGTGGAGGCACTGTACTATATATGGGCTACTGTGGTGGAATCAAAACACGATTACTCACCTCATATAGGTGAAAAAATCTTGATTTTTATTTCCCATAGTGACCATGCAACTGTTCACCTTAACTCACATAACTGGCATTTTTAGCACTTATTACAGAGTGAACAACTAGTGGTTTTATTAGAGGGTGAGGTTAATCACCACAGCATGTGTGCATAAGTGACATCATACTTACTTGTTCCTTAAAAACATATTTCCGTGAATTTAAAATTTTAAAACGTGAACCATATATACGCATACGGGTATCCGTATCATACATTGCTTGTGTGTTATACAAAGCCATCAAATACCGTTTAGATACAAGCAAAAATAAGGGAGAACACTACTAGCTATGTTCTCCATGGTGGATGATGAACTCCTCCTGGTGTGCATTTGTTGGAACAAGTCCGTTTTGGAGTCTCAATCAAAGTGTGATTGCAAAACTTTTTAAAAGCCGATTTGAACACACAACGTAATGTCCTAGTGACCAACATCCACAACATACATTGCATATTATATTATTAAATCCAATACCGCTTCGGACCTCTAATTATAAACGAATGTCTATGGACATGCGCATAAAAAAGTCCGAGTATTAGATATCGCCATCTCGAGTAGTGGAGTGTTTGCCCCTATTCAAAAAGAAAAAAGAAGACTACTCCGGGTGGTAACGGGACAGGACGATCCACCGCGGACTCAGCGAGAACGTCAGGAGGCGGTCCACCAGTGAGGAGATATTGTCATCACACACGATCTCGCATTGCCCAATGGCCAAGAAGTACGTGTTCAGTCCCATCGGGAATCATTCATTTCCTCATGGGCCAACCAACATTCAGCCGCAGTATTACACTCCGGATTCCACCGATCCCAGAGGTCCCCAAATTCAATCGTCCCTTAATTCTCCATCCCGAGGAAGCACGTTGGCGGTTTCCCCAGGAACCAGGTCGTAACTTGATGGATCTAAAAAAAGCATTTAAAATCAATGTCAAGTCCAACCAATTGGTGACCGTTGTAGGGCAAAAGACAATCCCTGCTTAAACTTTCAGTTCACATCAACAGATGTAGGAAGAGATGTTTCACCACCCGTGTGATCCTTCACGTCTTTCTTCCCATTGGGTCTTGCCTTCCTTGGCCTACTTTTCCTGGTTTTCTTTTGTCCGTCTGGTGTGCGTGCGTCCTCCTCTTCGCTTTTCCTCTGATTTATTAGATCCTCTGGGATTACCATGAGGACCCTAAAAAATCACTTGTCGTTGGTTCATACGAACAGGTGTGTTGTTTTGTGCGCTTCCTCCCGTTCCGCTTAGGTCTTTACTTTTGTACTGTCTCCTTCCCCTCACGCTGGCCACTGTAGAGACCGACCGCTTGCTTAATCTTTCTTATTCTCTTGTCCATTTATGTCGTTTGTTGTCCTCTGTTCCCTTAACCGCACGTTGATGAGGATAAGGGAGATCTGTGTCTTTATAGGTATTGGAATTCAGTCTCATTCATATACTTTGGTAGTTCATTTTCCCTCTCAACCATTTAGTTTGGCCCGATTTCACTCCACCTGAACGATACTCTATGTTTAAGTAAAAATGTCAGGCTGCAGCTTTTTGGACCAAAGACCCTCGAACCTCGTACAGAACTCTTTATTTGTCGGAACAGGTTAGGTTCTAAGTTTTGAGATCTGAGTCCACGAGGAATTATATTTTGTTTATAATATTGACATTCGGAGGTCCAAATGAATCCAAAGGTTAAATGATATCTTCTGAGAGAGATTCAAACTTACTTGTTTTCTAAGTCAAGTTCTTCGGCTGAATGTCCAGACAGGTGTCAGCACCTAAAGAACCACCTAGGATCCTGTCACAATCATCCTCCGTGTATGCAAAAGATTCGGTGGTGTATCAGATGTATCCATGTTTTCAGGTATCACACTGCCAAGCTCCTCAGGGTCCAACCTATCAGACAGAGAATCAGGCTGTGGAGCAGCACCACTGTGCGAGGGGTAATTGGGTGCAACAATCTTCCACGGGGTTCAGACACAACCCACCACGTATCAAGACAGTGCGAGAAGCAGCACTCCATATGTGAAAATCTTGAGTTTTTTGATGTCCACCATAGTGACCATTGCAACGTTTCACCGTATCAAAAGCATTTCCAAGCTACAGAGTGACCACTGAGTGGTTTTATATAAGGGTCGCGTTCCTCACCCCAGCAAGGTGGCATAAGTGACACTAATTGACTTACTCTTTCCTTAAAAATCAGAGTTTCCGTGATTTAAATTTTACCAGTGAACCAGTAATACCACGAATACGCTGTATCCGTAATCGGCATACAATTGGTGTGATTAACAAAGCCATCAAATACAGTGAGATACAAGCAAATACGGGAGACACGTACTACTATGTGGTCCTCCATGGTGATGAGACTCCTCCCTGTGTGCATTTGGTGGGAATCAAGTCCATTTTGGATTCTCACAAAGGTGTGATAGGGCAAAAAATTTTTTAAAAGCCGATTTAACACACAACGTATTCATAGTGACCAACCCACATACAAGTTGCATCTTATAGATGAAATCAAACTAACCGCTCGACCTCTATGTATAACCTCAATTCTATGACATTGCGCATAGAATGTCCTAGTATTTAATATCGCCCATCTTGAGTAGTGGAGTGTTTCCCCAATTCAAAAAGAAAAAAGAAGAAGCTGGACTCGGGTGACGGGATCGCAGGACGATCACACGACTCACGGAGAAACGTCGAGGAGCGTCCACCATGAGGAGCTATTGGTCATCACCACGATCTCTCATTGCCCATGGCCAGCAGTACGTGTTCATAGTCCCATCCGAATCAGTCCTTCTTCTCTCCTCATGTGGGCCCAACTTCAGCGCAGTATTACACGCCGAGTTTCACCGTATCCAGAAGGGTCCCAATTCATGTCCCTTGAATCCTCCGAGGAAGCACGTTGGCGGTTTCCTCCTCCCGGAACAGGTCTTTTACCATTGATGGATCAAAAAAAGCATTTAATATCTGTCAAGTCAACTAATTGTGGACGTTGTTGGGCAAAAAGAGACATCCCTTGCTTAGAACTTTTCAGTTCAACATCAGCAGACTGATAGAAGAGGATGTTACACCGTGATCCTTCACTCTCTTTTCACCATTGGGGTCGTCATCGTCTTGCCACTCCTGGTTTTTTTGTCCGTCTGTTGTGCTTTGCGTCCTCCTTCTTCGCTTCCTCTGTGATTGCTATATATCCTGTGGATTCCATGAGGACCCCCTAAAAATCACTTGTCGTTGGTTACGAACAGTGTGTTGTTTGGTTGCTCTTCTCGTTTCTCCTCGTCGCGTAATCGTACTGTATTGTCACTGTCTCCTCCATCACCTGCCCACGGGAGATACACCCAGGCTAATCTTCCTATCGCGTTCCATTATGTCGTTGGTTGCCTCCGGTTCCTGACGAAACTTGAATGAGATAGAGAAGGTCTTTTCTTTATGGTTATGGATTCAGCTAGGCCGCATTCTTAGACTTTGTATTCATTTGCCACGTCACAGCCAGGGTGAGGTGTTGGCCCGATTTCAACGCCACAACTGAATGGACGCGAGTTAAGTCAAATAGGTCCATGGCAAGATTTTGGACAACCCGCAAACCTCGTACAGAACTCTGTATTTGTCGTAACGGTTAGGCGAAGTTGAGATCGGAGTCAACGAGGAATTATATTTTGTTTATAATATTGACATAGGAGGGCCAATGAAGTTCAAAGTTAATAATCGTCTGGAGAGATGATCAAACTTACGTTTTAAGGCATCTTGCTGGAATTTCCAGAAGGGTTGCCATCACCTAAAGAACCACCTGATCCTGTTTCACATCATGCCCTCCGTGGATGCCACAAAAGTTCGGTGTGGAGCAATGTATCCATGTTTCAGGTAAATCACACGTGCAAAGCTCCTAGTCCAACGCTATCATACAGAGAATCATGTGTGGAGCAGCACCGTGCGAGGGGGTAAATGGGTGTCTCAAAAATCTTCCAACGTGTCAACACAACCCATCCACTTCCGGTAATCCAAACGAGCGATTAAAGCATCACTCCAGCATAGACTGAAAACATTCATCGTGTGAGTTTTTTTATTCCACCATAGTGACCTGCAGACGTTCACTTATATCAATAAAGGCTTCGAAGCATTACAGAGTGAACACTGAGTTGGTTTATTAGAGGGTGAGTTAATCACCTACAGTGTGTGCATAAGTGACATCATAAGTACTTCACTTCTTAAAACAGAGTTCCGTCGAATTTTAAAATTTTAAAGTGAACCAGTATAACCACATACGTGTATCCGTATGCATCCATTGTGTGTGACTTATACAAAGCCATCAAATATACAGTTTAATACAGCAAAACATAAAGGGAGACACGTACGTGTCTCCCTTATTTTTGCTTGTATCGAACTGTATTTGATTGGCTTTGGTATAATCACACCATTGAATGCCATACGGATCACACGTATGTCGTTATACTGGTTCACTTTTAGTCACATTTTAAATTCACGGAAACTCTGTTTTTAGAAGTAATTAGGACTCACTTATGCACACATGCTGTGGTTATTACTCACCCTCTATATAAATCCACTCAGTTGTTTCACTCCTGTAGCTTGAAATGCCTTTAATTGATATGGTGAACGTTGCATGTCCACTATGGTGAATAAAACCTCAAATTTTTGCCACTATATGGAGTGCTGCTTCATCGCTGGTTGGGATTCCGGGTGGTTGTGTCCTGAACCGTTTGGATAGATTTTGCCACCCAACTTTACCCCTCGCACGGTGGCTGCCCACACCTGATTCTCTTTCTGAATAGCGTTTGGACTAGGATCATTTGCACGTGTGATTGACCTGAAACATGGTACATCTATCTCCACCACCGAAATCTTTTTTGCATACACGGAGGATGAGTGAACATATCCAGGTGGTTCTTTAGGTGTGGCCCTTTCTGGGACATTCCCAGCCAAGATTGACTTAAAACGTAAGTTTGAATCTCTCTCAAGAAACTCATAACTTTGAACTTCTTTGGCCCTCCTTGTCAATATTATAAACAAAATTAATTTCCTCGTGGACTCAGATCGTCATTCTTCGACCTAACCGTGTTCCCGACAAATACAGGTTCTTACGAGGTTCGAGGGTTTTGGTCCAATAAATATGCCCTGGACTCATTACTTAACATAGAGTTCATTCATTGAGTTGAAACTCGGGCACTCTAACGTTATATAAGTGAAAATGGAACTACAAAGGATAATGAAATGAGACCGAATTCAATACCTATAAAGAAAGACCTCCGCATCCTCACAAGTTTCTAGGGATACAGAGAACCAAACGACATAAAGGTGACAAGAGATAAGAAAGACTCCGCATCGGTCGTATCTACACGTGGCACGGGAGGGACAGGACAAACATAAGACCTAGCTAGACACGATGCAGGCGCAACAACAACACACCGGTTCGTAAACCAACGACAATTAGTTTTAAGGGTTCTGCATGGGAATCCACAGGATATAAAGCAATCAGAGGGAGCGAAGAGGAGGGACGCAAGCACAACAGACGACACAAAAACCAGAAGTGTGAGACATAACGACCCCATGCGTGTTTAAGAAGACAGGTAAGGGATCACCCGTGGTGAACTCTTCCTACAGTCTGTCTGATGTTGCACGAAAGTTCTAAGCAAGGATTGCTCCTCTTTTATTGCCCCTACCATACCTTCCTACCAATTGATTGACCTTGACATGATTTTTTCTTTAAACTGCTTTTTTAGATCCTCAATGTTAAACTGAACCTGGTTTCCTGCGGCGACACCGCCCAACGTCTTCGCTCTTCGGGATATGGATTATAGGGATTGCATTGGACCTTCCTGGATACGGCTGGAACATCCGGATGTTAATACTTGCGCTGAAGTTGTGGCACGGGGAAGAAGGAAGGATGCCGAGAGGGGATTGAACCCGTACTTTCTCATGGGCAATGAAAAGAGCGTGGTGAGGACAATATCTCCTCACTGGGGGATCCGCATTCTCCTCGTCGTTCTCCGTCTGAGCTTCCCGTGGGAGCGTCCTCGCTCCCGTTTACCCCCTAGCCGTCTTCTTGCTCTTTTTCTTTTGAATAGGGGCACACCCACTACTCAATCGAGGGCGATATCTAATCGAGGACTGCTAGCGCATGTCCAACATATAGCTTTATTACATAGAGGGTCCGAGAGGATTTGATATTTAATCATATATAGATGCAATGGATCGGTGTTGTGGGGGGGGGTCTTCTCCTAGGACATACGTCTGTGTTTCAAAGCGGGCTGTGGAAAAAGGTTTGCACTATCACACGTGGCTGAGACTCGCAAACTGGACTTGGATTCCCCACAATGCACACCGAGAGGTCCATCAGCACCATTGGAGACACATAGCGAGGCGGGTCTCCCTAGTTGTGGCGTGAGGTCATGAACGGTATTTGAGGCGCTTTGTATAAGCCACACCCATGGTAGGCCAAAAATACGTATGTACACCGATGGCTGATACCGTGGGTTCACTTTTAACTTTGTAAAGCCGGAAACCTCTGTTTGGAAGAGAATTATGATGTCACTGTATGCACCAGCCGTGGTGAGGAACTCACCGCTCTGAGAACCCACCTAGTTGGTGCACTCTGTATTGGCGGCTGAAAGGAAGGCCTGGATTGAGCAGGGTGAACGGGGGGGCATAACGATACCAAAAACAAAAATAAAGGGGGGAAGTAATACTACGCACGATGGTGTGCTTGCACTTTGATCGTATAGGTGCAGGGCTTGCTCATTGCAGCGCGTGGTGTGATTACCGTGGTGGGTGGGGTGTGCGGAGACCCGTTTGGGAAGATTCTGTGGGCACTCGCACCTTACCCCTCGCCACGGGCTGCGCACACACCGGAGGCGCGGTCGGAGACGCGGGGGGGACGAGGCAGCTGGGCACGGGGGATGGTACCGAACATGAGACATCGCTCCACCACCGAATCGGGTTTTGCAGACAGAGAGGATGTGAACAGGTCCGAGTGTGGGGGTTGCGGGAGTGGGGCACCTTTCTGGACATGCCTCACCATAGAGGGGGAGGTAAAACGGAAGGTTTGAAGCGCGCGCAAGAAGATTCATACGTTGACCCCGGCACTTGTGGGTGCCTTCGCTATGGCACGATGATTATAACAAATATATGATGCCGCGTGGACGCGACGCACTGAGACCGAATCCGGGGCCCGTGACAAAGACATACGTTCCGGTACTCTCGATGGGTCGATGTGGTTTCCGTGCCTTATACACTCAGTTGCCCGGGGACATATCTTGATCTTTTAACATTAGTATCGGGTGCAGGCTGTTGTGCGCATGTTGTGAAATCGGCCAACGACACACTGGGTGAAGTGGAAACTGAACTAACAAAGGAGAATGAATGATACTGATTCATCCCTATAAAGCCAACAGACCTCCTCTATCCTCATCAAGTTTCGTAAGGAACAGGAGGAAACCACGACATAAGGACAAGAATAAGGAAAATTACGCTCGGGTAGCTATCTCACGTGGCAGCGTGAGGAACGACAATACAGTAAACGAAGGAGACACGAGGAAGCGCAACACAACACACCTGTTCGTAACCAACGACAAGTTGATTTTTAGGGGTTTCCTCATGGAGTCCACAGGATATAATACAATCAAGGAGCTAATAGGAGGACGCAGCACCACAGACGTACAAAAACCAGAATGGCAAGACGCTGAACCCCAATGGTGACGAAGACGTGAAGATCACCTGTGGTGAACATCTCTTCTACAGTCTGTCTGATGTTGAACTGAAAGTTTCTAAGCAAGGATTGCTTTTTGCCCTACACGTCCACCCAGTGGTTTGGACCTTGACTTGTTTAAATGCTTTTTTTTAGATCCATCAGTTAAGACCTGTGTCCTGGGGAAACACAACGTGTTCCTCTGGATGGATTAAGGGACATGAATTTGGGACCTTCCTGGATACGGTGGAACGCCGAGTGTACTACTGCGCTGAAGTTGGGCACATAGGAAATTAATGATTCCGGATGGGGACTGAACACTGTACTTCTGGCCATGGGGCAATGATAGTCGTGTGTGAGGACAATATCTCCCACTGGTGGGAACTTTCTTCCTCGACCTCGGGTCTCGCGCCGGAGCTCCTTCTGTGTGGACTGCCCTCTGGTCCCGTGAATACGCCGCGTCAGCTTCTCTTTCTTTTTTCTTTTTGAAGACGCGGCTAAACGCCACGCTCAAGAGGGCGAGAGCTAAACACTGACACAGCTGTTACCAGCCGGGCGAGGTGCGCTCTCCCGAGACAGTATGGAGACATTGACTCCCGAGTCGCAGAGCGTTTCAGTGAGGGAACATAGGATAGTACCCTGAAGGGCTGTAGGGTGTGTTGCCGGGTCACAGGACAGACGGCGGGGTGGGCAAAATCCGCTGTGTTTGGGAAAAAAGTTTTGTGCACACCACATCACACGTTGGCTGTGAGACTCAAACCTGGACGGATGCCCCAAAGCACACCAGGATGGAGGCACATTCACCAGGCAGATCTACACAGGCCGAGGACGGCTCCTCCCGTGACTACGTGTGTTGCGCTGGGAGCGAACGGGGAGCCGTCACCTGGAAGGCGCTGCTCTGGCGGGGGAGAAGCACACATCAAGGGGATCCCGATCGGAGACCGGAGGCGGGAACGGGGGATCTCACTTTGGTGTGGATAAACTAGTGTTCGTGCTCTTGGAAAGGCATCTTCTGAAACTCGGGGGGAAGGAAGGAAGGAGGATCCTGCACTGCTCGAGCGCCCTCTTCATGGCTTCGTGGGGGGGATCTGAACGCACTTCCCCGCGGAGAAACCACTCCCCTCGTCTCCCTGTTTTTCTGTCTTCCCCCCCGGCTCCTCGGGGTCTCTTCCTCGCCGTTCGATTCGTCTTTTTCCTTCCCCGTTTCCGGCGGAAAGGCCGGGGAGGGAGAAGGGGAAAACGGTGCAGGGGCACTAGGGGGGAAGAAAAACGCAAAGGGGTGCACCTATAGGGGGGAGTGCTGCGGCAGCGCGTGTTGGATTACCGTGGGGGGGTGGGCCTGAACCCGGGGGGGAAATGTGACCCAACTGTACCCCTCGCACGTGCTGCTCCACCTCTATTCTCGGGCGCGACTGGGTGAGCGCTGTGACTGTATGGGCTACTATCTGGAGTGCACTGTACTATAGGGCTACTGGTGGAGCACTGGACGAATGGGGCTACTGTGGGGAGGCAACTGACGATATGGGCGACTGTGTGAGGGCACTGTGAACTACAATGAGTACTGCGTGTGAGGCGCTGGTGACTGTATGGGCTACTACTGAGGCCTGTGACTTAGGGCTACTGTTGGAGCGCACTGTACTATATGGGCTCCTGTGTTGGAGGCACGGTGCTATATGGGCTGACTGTGTGGAGGCGCTGTACTATATGGGCTACTGTGTGGGGTCTGTGACTATATGGGCGACTGTGTTGGAGGCAACTGTGACTATTGAACTACTGGTGTGGAGGCACGGGCTATATGATGTACGTGGGTGGAGCACTGTGACTATATGGGCTACTGTGTGGAGGCGCTGTGACTGTATGGGCTCCTATCCTGGCGTGCACCGTGACTATAGGGGCTACTGTTTGAGCAGCTGTGACTATATTGCTACTGTGTGGAGGCACTGGGACTTATTGGGCTACTGTGTGGGGCACTCGGGTGCCTAGAGGGCTACTGTGTTGGTTTCGTACGGTTGACTATGTATGGTGGTACTGTGTGGAGGCGCTGGATATAAGGTCTACTGGGTGCTATTTCTCTAGTCTACTTACAATGTGGCTATTTCTCTGTGTGGGCACTGTTACTACAGGAGGTACTTTGTGGAGGCGCCTCTTGCGCTTACTTTGGCGTTACTTGCTCGTGTGTGTGGTCTTTACTCATCTGGAGGCACTGTGACTTAATGGGCCTACTGTGTGGATGCGCTGTGACCAGAAGGGCTACCGGTGTGAGGGCGCGTCTGACGATTATGGGCTACCTGTGGGGATTTGTGATCAATTATGGGCGTGCTGTGTGGATGCCTAGGACTATCCGGCAGTGAGGCTGAACTTTTAGATGCTCTGAGTGCCCGAACTGTCAACAAAAAGCCACTTATTTTTCACAGTGCCAGCGCAGACAGTTAACAGTAGTTATTTCTCTTGTTCTTCTGGGACTAGCTTATCATCGTTCAGCCTCCTAAGGACACCATTGCAGTTGAAAGGAGGGGAGGGCAATTCCCCTGTCATTGTAGCAGATTCTTGAGTTCTGCTGGGTGAACTTCATTTTGGAGTGATGTCTTGTGGGTCCCACAGAAAGGGCTCAATGCCTGCCTCGGCACCCGTCCAGAGGTCGCCGCCCACTATCCCCTATATGTCGTGTTCATGTTGAGTGGGCACACTCGTTGCACTTATTTATATGACTATGTGGTGTTAGTGAATAGAGGAGTTACAACATGGGGACCCATGCCAGGCTCTTTCATCCGCCCTCACCTCCGTCCATGGCTTATCCAGAATACAAGCTAGATGGATCTTCAGTAGACTTTGTGGCAATCAAGGATCTTCATGAGTTTCCCTCCCAAATCTTCTACAATGGGTATGGGCCAATGACGTGCATATGCCAAATATATATAATTATGTTGCCAGCCCTCCGCAATACCAGATACATTTTCTGGGTCGGGGCGCCGCAGGGGTGACCTCGCACCTGGGGGTCTCATCTATTTTGGGGGCCTGCGGTTGAGGGAGACCAAGCAGATCTGTCAATGGGGGTCATAGGTAAGTCATTTCAGGAAATGACCACCAGGTGCACCAAACTATTAGGAGAAGACACCAGGGGCCGTCATACTATTAAGGAGATGACCACCAGGGGCACCATATTACTATGTAATGAGATGATCACATCGGGGGCGCCATAACTATGTAATGGAGATATCAACCAGGGGGCGCCATACTACTTAAGGAGATGACCACGCAGGGGGCGCCATAGCGAGGAGAAGGAGATGATCACCAGGGGGCACACCTATGTAAGAATGATCACAGGGGGCACCATACTATTTAAGTGAGATCACCATGGCGCCATACTATGTAAAGGACGATGACCACCATGGGGCCGCCATATACTATGTAAAGGAGATGAACACCGGGGGCGCCATAACTATGTAACGGAGATACCACCAAGAGGCGTCATCTATGTACGAAATGACCACCAGGGGGCCCATACTATGTAAGGAGATGATCACCATGGAGCACCAGAATTCATATTTACCGTGAATGACCACGCAGTGGGCGCCATACATGTAAGGATATGATCACCAGGGCGCCATAGCGATGTAATGAGATGACCACCAGGGCGCCATATTCATTAAGGAGATGACCACCAGGACACCATACTATGTAAGGAGATGACACCAGGGGCTCCAGTACTTTTAAGGAGATGACCCCAGGGCGCCATACTATGTAAGGAAGATGTAACCAAGGGCACTCGATCCTGTATTGTAAGAGCAGATGCGATAACCAAGGGGGGCGCCATAACTCATGTAAGTTAGAAATACCACGCAGTTGCGTCATACTATGGTAAGGAGATGACCACCAGGGCGGGGCGCCATACTATGTAATGGAGAAGTACTCACTCAGGGTCGTCATACTATGTAAGGAGATAACCACCAGGGGGCGCCATACTATTAATGTAGATGATTCACACAGGGGGCCGCCATACATAAGATATGACACCAGGGTGACCCATACCTATTAGAGAGCTGACCACCAGGGGCGCCATACTATGTTATTCGCACATGACAACAGCAGTGGCCCACCATTCTATGATACGGAGATGACCCCGGGGCGACATACTAGTAAGGAGATGATCACAGGGTGGGCACCATACTATGTCAGGAGAGGAACCACCAGGGACACCATAACTATGTAGGATATATCCCCAGGGGCGACATACGATGTAAGGAGAGATGACCACCAGTTGGGTCATCCTATACTATGGTAAAGGTACCTGATCAACCTAGTCTGGGGCACCCATCAGGTAAGGAGACTTGCACCACCAGAGGCCCATACTATGTAAGGAGAGGACCACCAGTGGGACCATACTCATGTAGGATGACCACCAGGTGGCGCCATACTATGTAAGGAAATTACCACCAGGGGGCCGCCATACCAGAAAAAAAAAAATAAGCGAGATTACCACCAGGGGCTCCATACTATTGTAAGGAGTGACCACCAGGGGGCACCATACTATATAATGAATTACACAAGGGGCTCCATACCTATGTAAGAGATGATACCAGGGGGCACCATACTATGTAAGGAGATGATCACAGGGGGCACCATACATTAAGGGAGATAACGCACCAGGGCATCCACCTACTACGTAAGGAGATGAGCACCAGGGGGGGCCATACTATGTAAGGATGATCACAAGGGGCGTCATACTATGTCTGAAGGATGACCACAAGGGGCCGTCATACTATGTAGGGAGAAGGCCCACCGGGGCGCCATACTATGTAGGAGATGACACCTAGGGGTGCGCGTTTGCACTTCATCCCTAATGTAAGGAATGACCACCAGGGCGCCTAGTATGTAATAGATTACCACCGGGGCACCATACTATGTCAGGAATGCTCACCCCAGGGGGCGCCATACTAGTAAGGAATGACCACCAGGGGCGCCATACTATGTTAAGGAGATGATCACCAGGGGCACCATACTAATGTAAGTAGATGACCACCAGGGGGCGCCCATACTATTTAAGAGATATCACAGGGGGCAACCATACTATGTAAGAGATGACACCAGGGGCACCATACATGAAGGAGATGACCACCAGGGGGCGCCATAGACTATGTAAGGAGATGATCACCCAGGGGGCGCCAACTATTTAAGAATTGATCACCAGGGATTCCAGACTAATGTAGAGATGATCACCAGGGGGCAACCATACTATGTAAGGAATGACCACGCAGGGTCGGCCATACTATGTAAGGAGATACCACCAGGGCACCATACTAGGGAAGAGAGACCCCCATGGGCGCCATACTATTAAGAAGATGACCACCAGTTGCCCATACTGATGGTAAGGGATGATCACCAGGGGGCACCATACCATTAAGAGATGACCACCATAGGGCAACCATACTATGTAGGAATGACCACCCGGGGCCATACCATGTCAGGAATAGCACCATGGGCACGCATGCTATGTAAGGAATATCACCAGGGCGCCATACTATGTAAGGAGTGACCCCAGGGGGTCGCCATACGATGTAAGAGATCATCACAGGTGGCGCCATACTATGTAGGAGATGATCACAGCGGCGCCATATACTATTTAAGGAAATATCACCAGGGGGCATCATACTATTTAAGGGATGACCCCCAGGGGGCACCATACTATGTCGGAGATGACCACCAGGGGGCACCTACTATGTAAGAGATGACCACCAGGGGCACATACTATGTAGGAGATGACCACCAGGGGGATCCATACTATTAAGATATTACCACCAGTGGCACCATACTATGGTAATGAGATGACCACCAGGGGCACCATACTATTGTAAGGAGATGACACCAGGGCGCATACTATGTGAGATGAACACCAGGGGCGCCATAGTATGTACGAAATATGACCACCATGGGCCATACTATGTTAAGGAGAATGATCACCAGTGGGCCCATACTATGTAATGAGATGACCACCAGGGGGCGCCATACTATGTAAGATATGCCCACCAGGGGGTCACCATACTATGGTAAGGAGATGATCACCGAGGTGGCGCCAATACGATGTAAAGGAGATTACAACCAGGGTTCGCCATACTATTATTAAGGAGATGATCACCAGGTAGCACCATCTATTGTAAGGATATATGATCACCAGGGGCGCCATAACTAATGTAAGGATATGATCACCAGATGGCACCACACTATGTAAAAAGAGATCACCAGGGGCGCCATACTCTGTAATATGATACCACCCAGGCGTCATACTAAGTAAGGGAGAATGACCACCAAGGCACATACTATGTAAGGAATGACCACCAGGAGAACCACACATTAAAGCGTATGATCACCAGGTGTCACCATACTAGTAAGATATGATCACCAGGGGGCGGCCATACTATGTAATGATATTATCACCAGGGGGCACCACACTATGTAAGACGATGATCACCAGGGGCGCCAATACTATGTAATGATGACCGCACCAGGGTGCGTCATACTAAGTAAGGAGATGACCACCAGAGGCACCTACTATGTAGAGGAGATGACCACCATGAGAACCACACTATGTAAGGATATGTCACCAGGGCACCAAGCAACTATGTAGGAGATGATCACCAGGGGCACCATAACTATTAAGGAGATTGAACCACCGGGGCACCATACTATGTAAGAGATACCACCGAGGGGGCGCATACTATGTAAGGCGATGATAACCAGGGGCGCCATAACTATGTAAGCAAGTGATCACCAGGGGGCGCCATACTATTTAGGGCGGAGATGACGCACCAGGGCCCATACTATTAAGGAGATGACACTAAGGGGGCCCCAACATGTAGGGAGATGACCACCCACCAGGGGGCGTCATACAATAAGAGATACCACCAAGGGACCATAAAATGTAAGGATATGACCACCAGGAGAAACCACACTATGTAGGAGAATGACCACCAGGGGCGTCTACTATGTACGGAGAGACCACAGGGGGCGCCATACTATGTAAGGAGATGACCGACCAGGGCGCCATACTATGTAAGGAAGATGACCACCAGGGGTCGCCATAGATGTAGAGATGACCACAAGGGCACCATACTAGTCAGGAGATGAGTCTCACCATGGGCGCCATACTCATGTATAGATGACCACCAGGGGGCACCATACTATTAAGGAGATGACCACTCGGGGCCCATCTAGTAAGGAGTGCTACCAGGGGGCACCATACTATTAAAAGATGAATCACCAGGGGGCACCATAACTAGTAAGGAGATTACCACCGGGGCGCCTACTATGTAATTATATGATCACCAGGGCAATCCATACTATGTAAGAGATTACCCCAGGGGCACCATACTATGTAAGGAGATGATCACCAGGGCACCATACTATGTAAGGTAATGACACTGCTTGGTGAGCACCATACTATTAAGAGAGGACCACCAGGGGGCGCCATACTATGGTAAGGGATATTATCACCAGTGGGTGCCATATATGTAAGTAGATGACACCAGGGGGTCATACTATGTAAGGATATTATAACCAGGGGCACCATACTATGTAAGGAGAGGATCACCCGAGGGGCAACCATACTATGTGAAGAGCTGAGCACCAGGCAGTGCACCATACTATGTAAGGAATGAACCCCCGAGGGACGCCATACTTAAGTACGGGAGCTTATCACAAGGGCACCATAACTATGTAAGGAAGATGGACACACCAGGGGGCGCCATACTATGTAAGGAATGAACACCGGGGGGCGGCCATACTATGTAGAGGAGATGACCACCATGGCGCCATACTAATGTAAGGTAGATGACACCACAGGAGCACCATACTCTGTAGGCATATTGATGCACCAGTGGTTCCACCACACTAATTAAGAATGATCACCATGGGGGGGCTCATTACTATGAATTAAGTGTACACTGTGCATCACCAGGGGGCGCCATCCTAGGTAAGTCGTATATCTGACCCCCAGGGGCGCCATACCTTCATATTGCGTGTCATAGGAGATGATCCATAGGGGCGCCATACTATGTAATGAGGATGATCACTATGGGCCCATACTAGTTAAGGAGATGATCACCCATGAGGCGTCATTTATCTATGTTAGAATGTGACCCACCCAGTGGGGCCCATGCACTATAATGAGAGAAATCAAGAAGAGATGACCACCAGGGGGGCGCCATCATATGTAAGGAGATGACCACCAGGGGGCACCACACTATGTAAGAGAGGATCACCAGGGGGCTCCCCCATACTATGTAAGGAGATGATCACCATGGGGGCGCCTAAACTATGTAAGGATGATCACCAGGGGGCCGCATACCATGTAAGGAGATGAGTTACCAGGGGCCACCATACTATGTAAGGATATGATAACCAGGGGGCACCACACTATTAGGAGATGATCACCCGGGGCACCGATACATGTAAGGAGATGACCACCGGGGCCACCTATACTATGTAAGGGAATACCACCAGGGGCGCCCTAATATTAAGGAGATTGACCACCAGGAGCACCCTAACGATGTCAGGAGATGATCACATGGGAGGCACCATACATGTAGGAATGACCACCAGGGGTCGCAATACTATGTAAGGGAATGTCACCAGGGATGGGGCGTAATCGTTCTGGAATGACCACCAGGGGCGGCCATACTTGTAAGGATGAACCACCAGGGGCTCCATAATATGTAAGGAGTATGACCAACAGGGTGCCCACCTATTGTAAGAAGATGATCACCAGGGGCGCCATACTATGTAAGTAGATGAGCACCAGGCGCCATAACCATGTAAGGAGATGATTCACCAGGGGGCGCCATACCATGTAGGAGATTATTACAGGGGCACCCTACTATGTAAGGATATGATAACCAGGGGGCACACACACTATGTAAGGAGATGATCACCAGGGCACCATACATGTAAGTAGATGACCACCAGGGCACCATACTATGTAAGGATGGACCACCAGGGGGTGGGGGGTGGGCGCCATAATATGGTAAGGAATTACCACCGAGCACCCTACTATGTAAGGAGATATCACCAGGGCACCATTCTATGTCAGGAGATTAGCCATCAGGGGCGCCATACGAGGTAAGGAGAGAGCACTAGGGGGCGCCATACGTTGTAAGGAGATACCACCAGGCGGCGCCATACTTGTTAAGGAGATGATGCACCGGGGGGCTTCATTATACTATGTAAGGAGATGATCACCAGGGGCGCCACACATGTAAGGAGATGATCACCAGGGGGGGGCACCATACGATTTGAAATGAGATGATCACAAGGGGCCCAACATGTAAGAGAGGATCACTCAGGGATGCCATACTATTTAGGAGATGGATCACCAGGGGCACCATACAGTAAGGAGATGACCACCAGGGGGCCCATACTATCAGGAGATACACCGTGGGGCGCCAACTATGTAGGGAGATGACCACCAGGCCGCCATCCTATGTAAGTAGATATCACCAGGGACACCATACTAGTAAGGAGATGATCACCAGGGGGCGCCATATCTATGTCATGATTGATCACCAGGGGGCACCATACTAGTAAAGGGATATCACCACAGGTGGCGCCATACATGTAAGACGATGATCACCAGGTTGGGGCGCCCATACTATGTGAGGAATGACCACCAGTTGGCGCCATACTATGTAGAGGAGATTACCATAGGGGGCGCCATACTATGTAGGAGATGATCACCATTGGGCGCCAATACTAATGTAAGGAGAATGACCACCAGCACCACACTATGTACGGAGATGATCACTCAGGGGTCTCCATACGATTTAAGGATATGATACAGGGTGCGTCATACTATGTGAAGGATATGATTCACCCGGGGGGTCGTCATACTAGTAATAGATGACGCACCAGGGGGCTGCCATTACGATGTAATATATGACCACCAGGGGGCGCCATAATATGTAGAGTAGAGAACACCATGGGCATCCACCTATGTAAGATAGATGATCACCAGGGCCATACTATGTAAGGAGATGATCACCAGGGGGCGCCATACTATGTAGAGAGATCACCAGGTGCGCCATACTATGTAAGGAGATGATCACCAGGGGGTGCGCCTACTATGTAAAGGAGATGATCACCAGGGGGCGCCATACCATGTAAGGAGATGATTGATACCAGGGGGCACCAGACTATGTAAGGAAATGATAACCAGGGGCACCAACTATTAAGGATGATGAGCACCAGCCCAGGGGTCTCCATACTATGTAAGGCATGACCACCAGGGGGCACCATACTATGTAAGGAGATGACACCAGGGGCACCATTAACTATGTAAGTGATGAACACCAGGGCGCCAGAAATGTTAAGGAGATGACCACCAGGGAGCACCCCTACTATGTAATCGATAATATCACCAGTGGCGCCATACTAGGTACGTAGGAGATGAACCACCAGGAGGCGTCATAACTATGTAGGAGATGACCACCAGGGCTCATACTATGTAAGGAGATGATCCCAGGGGGCAACCAATACTATGTAATTAGAATGAACCACCAGGGGGCGCCATACTATGTAAGAGATATGATCAACGAGGGGGCGGGCCATAAACTTTGTAAGGAGATTACCACCAGGCGGCACCATACTATGTAAAGGAGGATGATCACCCGGGGGCGTTCATACTATGTAGTGATGATCACCAGTGGGCGCCAATCTATTAAAGGAGATGATCACCAGGGCACCATTTTACAAAAATTGGTAAAAAAAGGGGGGGAATGATCACCAGGGGGCACCATACTATGGTAGGGATGGCACCAGGAGCACCATAACTATGTCGGAGATTTCCCGCAAACAACCCGGGGGGCCGCCATACTAAAATGTAGCGAGATGATCACCATGGGCGCCATACTATTAAGGAGATGAAATCCACAGGCACCATACTATGTAAGGATATTACACCAGGTGGCGCCTACTGTGTATGAGAGGAACCACCAGGGGGCACCATACTATGTAATGGAAATGAGCAATCCCAGGGGACGCCGATACTGTAGGAGAATCACCAGGGGGCGCCATACTATGTAAGAGAGATGATCACCAGGGGCATACCATATATGTAAGGAATGATCACCAGGTAGCACCATACTCTGTAAGAGATGAACATCAGGGGGCTCCATACTATGTAAGGGAGATGATCACCAGGGGCACCATACTTGTAAGGAGATGGATCACCAGGGGGCACCATACATGTAAGGAGATGACCACCATGGTGCGCCAGACTCTGTAAGGAGATGATCACCAGTGGCACCATACTATGTAAGGAGATGATCACCCATTTGCGTCATACTATGTAAGGAAATGATCACCTGATCACCAGGGCGTCATACTATGTAAGGAGATGATCCACATGGATCCATACTAGTAGGCGATGATCACCAGGGCACCATACTATGTAAGGAGATGATCCCCAGGGGCGCCAACATGTAAGGAAGATGTCCCCAGTGGCACCATACTAGTAAGGATATACCACCAGGGGACTCCATACTATGTAAGGACTACCACCGGGGGGCACCATTCTATGTAAGGAGAGATCACCAGGTTGGCATACTATTAAGGAGATGACCACCAGGGGGGCACACATTTCTATGTAAGAGAGATCACCAGGGGCACTATACTATTAAGGAAAAGGATCAACCAGGGGCGGCCGACTTGTCAGGAGATGATCCACCAGGGGCGTCATACTATGGAGGAGATGACCACCATGGGGGGCACCATCTATGTAAGGAGATGACCACCAAGGGGCGCCATACGCTGTAAGGAGATGATCACCCGGGGGCACATACTATTAAGATGATCACCAGGGGGCGCCATACTATTAAAGGAGATATCACCAGGGTGCGCCATACGGTGTAAGGAGATGACCACCAGGGGTCACCCGTACTATGTCAGAGATGATTCACAATGGACCTACTATGTAAGGTAATGATCACCAGGGGGCACCATTATGTAAGGAGATGATCACCAGGGGCACCATACCTATGTAAGGAGATGACCACCAGGGGGCTCCATACTGATGGTTAGGAGATGATCACCATGTGTCACCATACTATGTAAGGAATGATCACATGGGCTTCATACCTATGTAAGGGAAATATCACGCAGGGGCGTCCATACTTTAGGGTATTACCCCAGGCGTCATACTATTAGAGATTATCACCATGGGCGGCAATACTATGTAAGTAGATGACCACCAGGGGGGTGGGCACCATTCTATGTAAGGAGATATCCCATGGGGCAGCTATACATGTAAAGGAATGAATCACCAGGGGGCGGCATACTATATAAGAGATGACCACCAGGGGGGGCACCATACTATGGTAAGGAGAATGACCACGAGGGGGCTGCCATCTATGTAAGAGCTGACCACCAATATGGTGCGCCATACTTGTAAGGTGATGATCACAGGGGGCTCCATATGTATGTTGACTGCAGATGATCACCGGGTTCGCCATACTATTATTAATTACGCCCAGGGGGCAACCATACATGTACTGAGATGATCACCAGGGGCCGCCATACTATGTAGGCGATTGGACCACCATTAGTCCGCATCCTATGTAAGGAGATGATCACCAGGGGCACCATACTATGTAAGGAGATATCACTGGGGGCGCCATACTATGTAAGGAGATTTATCCACCAGGGGGCGCCATACTATATAAGGAGATGATCACTAGGGGGCGCCATACTATGTAAGGAGATGATCGCCAGGGGCCCAACTATGTTAGAGATGACCACCAGGGCGCCATACTTGTAGGAGATGATCCCAGGGCGCCATACTATTTAAGGAGATGACCACCAAGGGCGCCCTACTATGTAAGGAGATGATCAACCAGGGGGCTCCCATACTAATTAAGGAAGATATCACCATTGGGCACATACTATTAAGGAGATATCACAGGGGGCACCATACTATGTTAAGAGAATGATCACCAGGGTGGCGCCATACTATTAAGGAGATGACACCATTGGGCGCATCCTATTAAGGAGATGACCACCAGGGGGCGCATACTTTGTAATGAATATCACCAGGGGCACCATACTAATGTAGGGAGATATCCCAGGGGGCGCCAACTATTAAGGCGATGACCCCAAAACCAGTGGCGCCATACTATGTAATATATTATAACAGGGGCGCCATACTATGTAGGAGATGACCACCAGGCGCCATACTATGTAAGGAGATGACCACCATGGGGCCATAACTATGTAGGATATGACCACCATGGGCGCCATACTATTAAGTAGATGACCACCCGGGGGGGCGCCATACTATGTAAGGAGATGATCAACCATGGGGGCAACCATACTATTTAGGCAGATAATCACCAGGGGCACGCCATACTATGAAGGCGATGCTTATGTATGGGTCATTGATTAAGTTTTAGACAGTCCAAGGAGGGGGAGAGGAGACCGTCCGCCAGACAGCAGGAGATCTCCCTTCCAGCAAAACTCACCAGCCCGACGGGAGGAGTTCCGGTGAGTACAAGTGGCCAGTCGCCCCTGATGGGGTGTCATATGTTACCTTATACAGTATGTTGCTATTTGATCCTATATGTAATCTGCCTGTCTGCCCTTCAGGATATGTAGTTTTTCTGTAATATCCAGTTGACTTTGTACATGTTCCCTTTATATAGCACCATGGAATGTTCTGGCACCATATAAAAAAAGACACCTATTATTGGACTGTACTTATTAGCTGAATTCTGTGACGGATTCCAGTAAGAGAAACTGCTTCCCTGATGTGGCGGGACCACTAGATGGCAGAGTCTTCACCTGTAAATGGACATTTGGTGAAATGCAGAGATTTTTAAGATTTTTGAATGCTTGTTCTTCAGTCATGTGAATAGTAACTCATTTGTTGTGCTTCTTCATCCGCTCTATGATCTCTGTTTGCTGTCAGTGAATGGTTACACCTGTCCTAACTTGCTACTGAGAGTTTGTAACATATAATTGTTCACAGAAGATCTTTCTTTTCTCGGAGCAAGAATGTTAGAGGGTGTATAAGGGGGTGGGGGAGGTGGGGGGGGGAGTCGGAAGGGAAAAGTGTGACTACATTGTAACAATCTCTGGCACGATGTGAGGGGATTGAGATTTTTAATAAACATGATTTCAGGGGGTATAATGATGTGATTGAGGTTATATAGTAGAAGGACGCAGGGCTCTGAGCAGCACAGAGTATTTCAGGGGGTATAATGATGTGATTGAGGTTACATAGTAGAAGGACACATGGCTCTCAGCAGCACAGAGTATTTCAGGGGGTATAATGATGTGATTGAGGTTACATAGTAGAAGGACACAGGGCTCTGAGCAGCACAGAGTATTTCAGGGGGGGCTCTCAGCAGCACAGAGTATTTCAGGGGGTATAATGATGTGATTGAGGTTACATAGTAGAAGGACACAGGGCTCTGAGCAGCACAGAGTATTTCAGGGGGTATAATGATGTGATTGAGGTTACATAGTAGAAGGACACAGGGCTCTGAGCAGCACAGAGTATTTCAGGGGGCATAATGATGTGATTGAGGTTACATAGTAGAAGGACGCAGGGCTCTCAGCAGCACAGAGTATTTCAGGGGGTATAATGATGTGATTGAGGTTATATAGTAGAAGGACACAGGGCTCTGAGCAAACATATGAACACGCCACAGTATACATCACAAATACAGCCAATATGCAGCACATAATTATCAAATACGAATCTATTACATTACATCACAACATACAGTGAATATACACAAGGGCGTAACTAAAAAGGGGTAGCGCCAGAGAAGCTGCTATGGGGCCCGCAATATCAGGGGGACCCGGCATCCCACGTACACTAAAGACGAAGGAGGCACCATTGTATACATATGACTGCACATCTCAATGCATGCCACATATGTATACTACTCAGCTTTGCATGCATGAGATCGTGCATCTCATGGGTTAATCAGGCCCGCGAGGAGCAGAACTTCGCACCACAGGGAACTATAAGTGACAGGGGGGCTCGATAGTCTACTAAATCATGGGGGTCGTGACAATACTATACATGGGCAGGTGGCTCTACAGGTACAGGGTGAGCAATATACTACATGGGGCAGGATGGCTATATACTACATGGGGGCGCCGGGCTGGCTTATATTTACATGGGGTGGCTATAGATAATGGGGGAAGGATGTATAAGCTACAGGGGGACTGGCAATTACTAAATTGGGGGCAGGATGGCTATATACTACATGGGGCTGGCTTTATATGAAGGGGAAAGGATGGCTATTAGCTACAGAGGGACTGGCTATATGCTACATTGGTGGAGGATGGCTATATTACATGGCTGGCTATATAAAAGAGGGGAAGACATACTATATACTACATGGGGCTGGCTATACTACAGGGGCAGGATGGCATTATACAGGGCAGATGGCATATATTACTACATGGGGGCAGGATGACGGAGATCTAATAATATGGGAGAGGTGGCTATATGCTACATGGGAGAGAGGATGGCATAGGTACAGGGGCTGGCTATACTATCTGCTACATGGGGGCTGGTTGGCTATATACTACAGGGGGAAGGCGGCTATATATACAGGGAAGCAGGTGGATTAAATATACAGGGGGCCAGGTCTGCAATATCTATATACTGACAGGGCAGCTGGCAGGGTATATACTAAGGGGGCAGCGGAGGCTATATACTAGCTGCGGAGCGACTAGGCCAATATATCGGTAAGACAGGATAGGGCAGGCATGGCTACACACATTCGGGGGTAGCATATATATCGTACAGGGGGGCCAGGCTGGCTATAAAAAGGGGAGGCAGGGGGACTTACGAAACCGGGGTAGATGCTTATATACTACACTAGGGCAGGATGGCTATATACACAGGGTCTGGCTGCTCAGATACTACAGGGGGCGGTTGGCGATACATTAATCATTGGGGATGGTCCGCTATATACTAATCAGGGAAGAATAACAGGGAGCAGATGATGGCTATATACAGGGAGCAGGCTGGCTATATACTACAGGGGGCAGGTCGTTAATAACTACAGGGGGGCAGGCTGGCTATATACCGCATGGGACTGGCTGGCTATATACCACATGGGGACAGGATGGCTATGTAGTGGGGCAGGCTACCATATATATCAGGGGGGGCAGGCTGGTATTATACTACATGGGGCTGTCTATATACTGCAGGGGGAAAGGCTTCGCTATATACTTACAGGGGGGCAAGATGGCTAAAACTACATGGGGCTGGCTATATGCAACGGTGCGGGGCTGGCTATATACAACAGGGAAGACAGGGGCTATAATACCGGGGCAGGCCTGCTATATACTACAGAGGGGGTGGCTATATACTGGTCAGGGCAGGGGGCTGGCTGGATATATTGGCTGGCGTATATACTGCGGAAGTTGTGCTGGGCTACTTGATTAATGAGGGGGAAATTATATGGTAGTCTATATTATGTATATTGGTGGGTTGCGTGTATATATGCAGAGGGGCACTTAGCTGTATCTTTGGGGACATTGACTGGATTTTTTAGGGTCGGAGGTGGGTTGTTACTCCAGAGGCCACAGTCACCAAGGTGGCAAATTTGCGAGATTAGACACGACTGGGAGAAAGTTTCCATGATTGCTCTACTTCTGGAGAATGATGGCAGCAATGAGGAGACTACAGAAAAAAGAGCATGAGCCAAGCCAACAAGCAAAGAGACAGTGGCAGTAAACAGTGAGTGATGTCTGGGCCCAAGTGCAGCCCAGATGTGCAAGACATGAATGCTTGGTGGTATATGATGTGTGTAGTATATGTATGCTGGTATATATTGATGTGGTAGTACATGTAATGTGGTATTATTGATGTTTGTAGTATATGTAATGCTGGGATATATTGATGTGTGTAGTATATGTAATGCTGGTATATATTGATGTGTGCTAGTACATGTATGCTGTATATATGAGTTGTGTATATTAATGCTGGTATATATTGATGTTGTGTAGGAATAGTAATGCTCGGTATATAGTGATGTGTGTAGTATATGTAATGCTGGTCTATATGATGTGTGTAGTATATGTAATGCTGGTAGAGTATTGAGGGTAGTAGTACATGTTAATGCTAGACAAAGGTAGTATATTGATGTGATGGTGTAGAAGTAAAGTGGTAGAGAGATATAAATGCTGATATATATGATGTGTGCAGTAATTTATTCGATAATATTTAAAAGTGCAGGCATTATAAGTGTGTTTATCATTGCTGGTAAATATATATGCGGCCCAGTCATTGATAACTATGGTTTGGTATTTATTGCTGGATATATTTATGTGTTACTACATTCTTTTTGGTATATAGCATCCCAGGTATTTTTCTATTTTTCTATATTTCAATTTTATGCTGTTTTCACGATGGCTGGTAGGCCTTATAGTAGACAGTTGGGCTATTTTATATTTTAAGGGGGGGGGGGGCATGGGGGGCATTTTTTTCTTTGTTGGCAGTGCGGGGGAAGGTAGGCACAATTTGCTTGCAAAATGCCCCTGATGCCCTGATGGGAAAGGATGAGGAGAGAAATCACAGGTGCTTTGTTGTTTGAAGTAATTCCTAATCATTTTCTCCCTCACTATAATTTACACTAGAAATCGGTCATTTGGAGCATTAAAACCCACAGCATAAATTACCCAAATCCTTGGATCACAGCACCCAAAAACAGGATGATTTGGTCTGGTTTCTGATGATTGTGGACTGGAAGCAGATTACTTGCAGGAAGCCTTGGCCAGGTTCACACGCTGCAAACTAATCGGTGTAAAACTCCTCCCTGAACGCATATTGTTCAATAATAGCAACTGTTTGTGCTTTTGTGGGGAACACGACTGATTTAGTGAGTTTTTAATGCGGGGTCTTATTTTTGCCAGTCTCAATGGAGCAGCGCCCCCTAGGGTCTGTGTATAGACTGGAATAGGGTGATATCTCTGAGATCGTCCTATTCTTTAGAGATAACACAGAATACATGATAGAAGGGATACAATTCAGACTGCGCACATCAGCTATTGTATCAGTCCTTTGCGATGTTACATTAAATTTAGTTCCACGCCAATCACTGGCTCCAGTGGTAAAACAAAAGAGTAGAGGGTATCACACGGTAATCTTGGATACATGGGGCTTATTTACTAAGGGTCAGTGAAAGCACTTTTGTCGGATTTCTGATGTTTTCGGGTTGTTGCAGGTGTTGGGACAGGTATTTAACAGGGGATCGTGTCGCATGCGATCGGATTTGGCGCAGCTGTGCTGGACAATGCACTTACATGCACCAGGAAGAAGAAGGTGAACTCCTGTGGACCTGAGCAGGGAGGAAGCGACACATGCAGGATATTGGGTGCACGATCTTGGTGAATGGCGGCACAGGGCATTATACACGGACAATGCACTTTCTGTGATGTCCTCCGAACGAGTAAGTAAATGTGCCCCATTGGCTCTGAATCATTACAAACCGCCATCTATATGAGCATGCTACTAATGCAATGACATATCCACAGGGAATTTTCCCCTGAAGCTCCATAAACCTTTAATCGGACTGATGTAGCAAATCTTCACTCGCCTTTTTACATTTTTGCAACTCAGTTTGATGCACACAAGTCAGCTCCTGCCCCCAAGCCTATCAAGGGGGATGACGCTCAGGTGTAACCGCTGGGGGACATTAATAATGTATATGCTATAAGACATCCGATTCACAACTCATAAGAGTTAAATACAAGGCAAATGTACGGCAAAAACGGTAGGAGGGGGGGATTGACATCATCTGCAAATCCTTGTGTCTTCATCTAATGTCAGGTGACGAGCAAAATCCTGATCTGATCTGTTCTGAAAATAATCCAGGACAAACAGAATGACAATTATATGGCCATCATATATTGGTAGGTAGAATAGTGGTGCGTGCAGCTCGGAGTATAATACAGGAGTAACTCAGGATCAGTACAGGAAGTAATGTACTGTTGTACACAGTGACTGCACCAGCAGCAGAATAGTGAGTGCAGCTCTGGGTGGTATTAATTACAGGATGTAAACTCAGGATCAGACAGGATAAGTAATGTCATGTATGTACACAGTGACTGCACCAGCAGCAGAATAGTTGAGTGCAGCTCTGGAGTAGAATACAGGATGTAACTCAGGATCAGTACAGGATAAGTAATGTCATGTATGTACACAGTGACCTGCACCAGCAGCAGAATAGTGAGTGCAGCTTGGGGTATAATTAAGGATGTAACTCAGGATCAGTACAGGATAATAGTAATGTCATGTATGTACACAGTGACTGCACCAGCGCAGAATAGTGAGTGCAGCTCTGGAGATATAATACTGGATGTAACTCAGGATCAGTACAGGATAAGGATGTCGTGTATGTACACAGTGACTGCACCCAGCAGCGAATGGAGTGCCAGCTCTGGGGTATAAGACGATGTAACTCAGGATCATACAGGATAAAGTAATATATGTCTTGTACACAGTTGACTGCACCAGCAGCAATAATAGTGAGGTGTAGCTCTGGAGTATAATACTGGATTTGTAACTCAGGATCAGGACAGGATAAGTAATATCATGTATGTACACAGTGACTGCACAGCACCAGGAAAGTGAGTGCAGTCTGCAGTATAATACTGGATGTAACTCAGGATCAGTACTGGATGAAGTAATGTCATGTATCTACACAGGACTGCACCAGCAGCAGAATAGTGAGTGCAGCCTGGAGTATAATACAGGATGTAACTCAGGATCAGTACAGGATAAGTAATGTCAGTATGTACACAGTGGACTGCACCAGCAGCAGAATAGTGAGTGCAGCTCTGGGTTGTATAATACAGGATGTAAACTCAGGATCAGTACTGGAAAGTAATGTCATGTATGTACACAGTGACTGCACCAGCAGCAGAATAGTGAGTGCAGCTTGGGGTATAATACAGGATGTAATCAGGATCATACAGATAAGTAATATCACTTCTGTACACAGTGACTGCACCAGCAGCATATAGTGAGTGTACTCGGGAGTATAATATGGATGTAACTCAGGATCAGGACAGGATTAGTAATATCCTGTATGTACACAGTGATGCACCAGCCCAGAATAGTGAGTGCAGCTCTGCAGTATAATACTGATGTAACTCAGGATCAGTACTGGATAAGTAATGTCATTGTATCTACACGGGACTGCACCAGCAGCAGCGAGAATAGTGAGTGCAGCTCTGGAGTATAATACAGGAGTGTTAACTCAGGATCAGTACAGGATAAGTAGTCATGTAGCGTACACAGTGATGCACCAGCAGCAGAATAGTGAGTGAAGCTGGGGTATAATACAGGATGTAACTCAGGATCAGTACAGGAGAAGTAATGTCATGTATGTACACAGGACTGCACCAGCAGCAGAATATGAGTTGCAGACTCTGGGGTATATAAAGGATGTAACTCAGGATCAGTACAGGAGAAGTAATGTCATTGATGTACACAGTGACTACACCAGCAGCAGAATAGTGAGTGAAACTCTAGAGCATAGCTCCCAACCGTTCCCGATTTTGCCGGAGAAAGTCCCGTTTTCTTACCTCTGCCCCGGTCACGGGCAGCTATGAAGATTGTCACGGATTCTCCCCCCAGGTCCGGCGCTGTGTCCCCTAGTAAATACTTTGAAAGCCTGAACTACCGTAAGTATGGCTTCTACAGAATCGGGAGGGAATCCTTTTCAGAGAAGTGTTGGCTTAGCGGAGGCAGGACCACGTATCAGGTCAGATCAGCATCTGTCCATATATGTCTCCAGGGTCAGATCAGCACTGTCCATATATGGTCTCCAGGGCTTCCCAGACACAAGCTATTTATATAATAAATTACATTAAAGTTTTGGCCAGGCTGAGATTCGAACCTGGGACCCTTGTGCACTGCAGACGGAGCTTAAACTAATGAGCTATAGCGCCAGTGATACGAGCGTGAGGATTCTGGTAACTAAGAAGGTTATCTGCCACTGTTACATTGTGACAGGGATCTTCTCAGAGATTATTATGTTAATTATTTTGAAAACTATTATTATTATAATTTTATTATTTTTATTTATTATGGAGAGTGATTATTATAATAGTAAAAATAATAATAATAATCTCAATAATCTCCATAATAATAATAGTCTCAATAATTACAATAATCTTGAGAAGATCCCTCCCTATATACCTATATATGAGCTGTGTCACAGTGTTGACACAGTAGTCAGAGTTCTAGTTACCAAATTCTACACCTAGATAATCACAGAGGTAAGCTCAGTTGGTTGTGACATTTTTCTACATGGACACTGCCGGTCTGGGTTCAAATCCCATGAGGATAAATTTTTTTTTTTTATTGAGATGATTTTTATTATTTAATATGGCTTAAAAATTGGGGCGTGGCCAGGGAGTGATGGGGGTGTGCTAGGGGACTAGCGACGTGCCGCCATTTGTCCCTCTTTCCCTTTCACAATGTGGAGGTATGCTAGAGTATAATACAGGAAGTAAATCAGGGTTCAGTACAGGGGTGATAAGTATGTCATGTAAGGGCCTCATTTGGGTTAGTAATAACTAGGGAAATATGTTAATTTTCCTTTGATGTGCGCCTTACCAGGACTTCACAAAGGATGTAGTAACTCTGGTTGCTGGGTCACGTTAGAGCCTAGAGCCAGAAACATCAGCAGGATTCCTCGAGTCACAGCAGGTGGGCTCAAGAGGATGGCTAAAACAAAGCTGGAAGGGTGAGTGCATGGTGCACAGCACATTCTCTCTCATGAATTAGATGGATGAATAAGAATGCTAGTGTTGAGGTGGATCCGGGTTTTAGGCATTTATCAAGTTTGATGAAAAATTGTAGTAATATAAGTTTGCATTAGTCTTTAATCTTAAAACTTGAGATTTGGGATTAAAATGTTGTGAAATGATAACCTCATTTTAAACAAGGATTCACACTGTTTTCACAGTCGTCCTTGCTCACCTGGTTGTGTCTACTCTGCCTGTCCTCCGATGCTGCCTGAGCCGACGTCGGTGTGCTCTCAAACTCTGGATTCGTCTTAGTTCGTTCTTGGGACGGTGCCTGTCCTGACTCTTTCCTCTGGATGTCGTCATGGCCTTTGCTCGTGCTGCTGTCAACTGAGCTCGCTGTAGCTCTCATTGTTGTGCTTCTCCAAAACTGGTTCATCGCTGATGTCTTGTCCGAAGTCTCTGGCTGCTCCTGGTCCTGCTCCGAAGCCGAAATTAAACTGGCCTACTTTGGACCTCCGGTCCGAGCCTCAGTGCCCGCTGTGCTAGATGCACCGAGCTCTCTGGCCTTGTTCTTGCTGCCCCGAGTGCGTCAATGCTCCTGCGCGCTCGAGCTCCTTTGCGTCCGTTTTTTTGCGGATATACGGAGCTCTCTGTGCTCTGCTCATGCGGTGCTTTGCTCCTTGAAGCACTCTGCTTGTCCTCGCTGTGCTCTGCTCCTGAGCACTTCTGCTGTCCCTGCCATGTGATCTGCTCCTGAGCACTCTGCTGTCCCTGCTGTGCTCTGCTCCATGAGCACTCTGCGTCCTGCTGTGCTCTGCCTCTGAGCACTTTGAATGTCCCTGACTGTGCTAGTGTCTCTTCGAGTGCAGCTATTCCACAACATTCCCCTCTCACAGTACTAAACTCGTTTTTGATTAAACCTTTCCTCCAGATAGAGACAGTGCCTACTTTCTTGTATGTTCATATATTTATATAAAGTAAGCAGTCCTCATCTCTAAAACATTGCAAATAAATGTATCTTCACTCATAGAACTAAGAATTCCCGCCATACACCCTTCATCATTTAACAGGAAGTAGAGGTTATGAGACTGATTGAGGGTTTATGTGTTAGGGCTCTCAGCAGCACGATTTCAGAGGTAAGAGTTGATTGTTCAAGAGAGGCGGGGCTCTCAGCCGATATAGTGGCAATAGTTGTGATTGAGGTTACATAGTAGAGCGCAACGGCTGCTGAGCAGACCACGAGTATTCAGGGGGTAGTTAAATGATGTGATGAGGTTTTATATAGTAGAAGGGGACACAGGGCTCTGAGCAGCACAGAGTTTTCAGGGGGTAAATGATGTGATTGAGGTTATACATAGTAGTAGAAGGAAACAGGGCTCGAGCAGCACAGAGTATTTCAGGGGGTATAATGATGTGATGAGGTTAATAGTAGAAGGACAGGGCTTGAGCAGCACAGAGTATTCAGGGGGTAAAATGATGTGATTGAGGTTACATAGTAGAAGGACGCAGGGCTCTGAGGCAGAACAAGAGTATTTCAAGGGGATATAATGATGGGATTGAGGTTACCTTAGTAGAAGGACGCAGGGCTCTGAGCCAGCACAGAGTATTTCAGGGGGTAGGGGTTATAATGATGTGATTGAGGTTATATCATAGTAGAAGACACAGGCTCTGAGCGCAAGAGTATTTCGGGGGGTATAATGATGTGAATTCGAGGGTATTATAGCTACGAAGGATACAGGGCTCTCAGCAGCACAGAGTATTCAGGTGGTATAATGAGTGTGATTGAGGTTACTAGAGTAGAAGGACCAGGGGCTCTCGGCAGCCACGAGATTTCAGGGGGTATAATGAGTGATTTGAGGTACAAGTGAAGGAGCAACAGGGCTCTGAGCAGCACAGAGTATTTCAGGGGGTATATAATGTATGTGATTGAGGTTACATAGTAGAAGGACACAGGGCTCTCAGCAGACACAGAGTATTTTCAGGGGATATACTGATGTGATTGAGGTTACATAGTAGAAGGACACAGGGCTCTCAGCAGCACAGAGTTTTCAGGGAGGTATAAAGATGTGGTTGAGGTTATATAGTAGAAGGACACAGGGCTCTGAGAGCAGACAGCACAGAGTATTTCAGGGGGTTAATAGATGTGATTGAGGGTACATAGTAGAAGGCACAGGGCTTCTCAGCAGCACAGAAGTATTCAGGGGGTATAATGATGTGATTGGGTACATAGAGAAGACGCAGGAGCTCTCAGCAGCACAGAAGGATTTTCAGGGGGTATAAGATGTGATTGAGGTTACATAGTAGAAGGACACTGGCTCTCAGCAGCACAGAGTATTTCAGGGGGGTATAATGAGTGGTGATGAGGTTATATAAAGTAGAAGGAAGCAGGTCTGCGCAGCACAGAGTATTTCAGGGGGTATAATGATGTGATTGAGGGTACATGGTTGAAGGACACAGGCTCTGAGCAGCACAGAGTAGTTTCAGGGGTATAAAGATGTGATTGAGGTTACTAGTAGAAGGACACAGGGATCTCAGAGGCACAGAGTATTTCAGGGGGTATAATGATGTGATTGAGGTTACATAGTAGAAGGACACAGGGCTCCAGCCCAGCACAGAGTATTTCAGGGGGTTATATAATGATTGCGTGATTGAGGTTACATAGTAGAAGGACACAGGGTCTGAGCAGCAAGAGTATTTCAGGGGGTGGTATGATGATGTGATTGAGGTTACATAGTAGAAGGACACAGGGCTCTCAGCAGCACAGAGTATTTAGGGGGTATAATGATGTGATTGAGGTTACATAGTAGAAGGACGCACGGCTCTGAGCAGCACAGAGTATTTCAGGGGGTTTAATAATGATTGTGATTGAGGTTATATATAGTAGAAGGACCACAGGGCTCTAGAGACAGCCAGGATATTTCAGGGGGTTAAGTGATGTGATTGATGTAGTACATAGTAGACAGGACACCAGGGTCATCAGCAAGCACAGAGTATTTCAGGGGATTATAATGATGTGATTGAGGTTACACTAGTAGAAGGGACACAGGGCTCTGAGCGCACAGAGTATTTCAGGGGTATATGATGTGATTGAGGTTACTAGTAGAAGGACACAGGGCTCTCGCAGCAGCACAGAGTATTTCACGGGGTATGATTTTTATAATGATGTGTGATGAGGTTACATAGATAGAAGGACAAAGGCCTCAGCAGCAACAGAGTATTTGCAGGGGGGTATAATGAGGTTGATTGAGGTACAAGTAGAAAGGACACAGGGTCATCACAGCACAGAGTATTCAGGGGGTTATAGGTAATGTTGATTGAGGTTACATAGTAGAAGGAACCAACAGGGCTACTCAGCAGCACAGAGTATTAAGGGGGGTTACAAATGATGTGATTGAGGTTTACATGGTAGAAGGACACAGGGCTCTGCAGCCAGCAAGAGTATTTCAGGGGTGTATAATGATTGTTGAGTATTGTGTAATACGTAGAAGGAAGCAGGGCTCTCTCAGCACAAGAGTATTTCAGGGAGGGTTTACTAATGATGTGATTGAGGTTACATAGTGAGAAGGACACAGGGCTCTCAGAGCACAGAGTATTCAGGTGGGGTATATAATGATGTGATGAGATATACATAGAGAAGGACACAGGGCTTCAGCGCACAAGAGTATTTCAGCGGGGTGTATAATGAGTGATTGAGGTTTTACATAGTTAGAAGGCACGCAGGGCTCCAGCAGCACAGAGTATTTCAGCGGGGTTTTATAATGACTGTGATTGAGGTACATAAGTAGAAGCAGGTACACAGGGCTTCAGAGACGCAAGAGTTATTTCAGGGGGTATAATGATGGTGATTGAGGCTGTAGATAAGTAGAAGAGGACACAGGGTCTCAGCAGCACAGAGTATTTCAGGGGGTGACTAATGTGGGATTGAGGTTACATAGTAAAGGACCACAGGGCTCTGAGCAGACAGAGTATTTCAGGGGTACAATGATTGTGATTGAGGTGGACATGGTAAATGAAGACACAGGGCTTGAGCAGCACAGAGTATTCAGGGGTGTTATAATGATGTGATTGAGGTTATATGTAGAAGGCACACAGGGCTTGGCGCAGCACAGAGTATTTCAGGGGTTTTGTATTAATGACCGGTGATTGAGGTTATATAGTTAGAAGGACACAGTGGGCTCATCTGAGAGACAGAGTATTTTCAGGGGGGGATAATGGTGTGATTTTGAGGTAATAGTAGAAGGACGCAGGGCTCTCAGCAGCACAGAGTATTTCAGGGGGCATAATGATGTGATTGAGGTTACATAGTAGAAGGACACAGGGCTCTCAGCAGCACAGAGTATTTCAGGGGGTATAATGATGTGATTGAGGTTACATAGTAGAAGGACGCAGGGCTCTGAGCAGCACAGAGTATTTCAGGGGGTATGATGAGGTGATTGAGGTTACATAGTAGAAGGACGCAGGGCTCTTAGCAGCAGAGTATCAGTTTCTGTGTTATGACGAGAATATTGAGAGTGAGAATTGCAGTTTTTGTGTTACCAGAAAATGATGAATCACAACATTTCACATGGAAAGTGGTGGCGATAGGCGATGTGCTATGATACATTGTATCCCAAAATTACAGGTTTTTACAGAATCACTTTTGTTGGCTTATTTCTACAAGTATGAGAGGATCCGGACGCTGCGACACGTGTGCAGACATAATGTATAAAGCAATGGTAGACCCGGGAGCAATAGGCTCCTTGTCCTGCCATTCATATGGGAGCCATAGGGGGTCCATACGCACCTTCCCCCATGTTGGGGGATTTCCTTTAAAAAGATAAATGATTTAAGGTAATTCCCAGCACACTGGGAGTTGTAGTATAGATACCTGTTCCATGCCCCCTCTCACCCACAACCACAAGACACAACATAAAATGTACCAATTTATTATTATACAGTAGAAATACAAATCAGTGCGATTAGCATGGAAGAGAAAACAAAAAGTGGAATAATCCCCACCCCCACCCCAAACACGTAGAAAATCCCAGGCCGCCACCTAATAGGATGGACACATTCACAATGTGCGGGTACAGGCACTCCTTCCCCCGCAGAAGTCATCAAAAATACCCGCAGGAGCTGCGTTACATTGTATCAGAATAATCTAGCGATTGGCACAGGCGGACGTAATACTGGCTATAATACTCGTATAATGGCACGCGGCGCCCCCTCCCCTCCTATACATTTAGTGTTCTGTGCTGGGGGGCGCGATGTAAGGACGAGGGGGCAGAATATTATCCAAACCTTATGCAGCCCCATGACAACCCATCACCCAGGCTGTACTGGCAATCATTTGCTTCCTGTATGTGTCTCACAGCTGGGAATTTGTTACAGTTGTATCCACTCTCCACAATCCTCTGACTCCAGACTGATAAATTGTAACACAATATCAAGGCAGGTAAAAAGCTTTGTGCTGTTGATGTATTTATCCCATGAAGGATTGTGGGATGGATACAACTAACAAACCCTCAGCTGCGACATGCGCTGCTGCGACATGTGCTGGGCCTGTGCGGATCGTCTTCATTCCCTGACTGCAAGCAGAGAGAGACCTGGAGATCACGGCACTAGGAGAAAACAGCAAAAGGGCACAATCTACTTTTCACTGCAGAATTTTGATTCTATTTTCGTAGACAATTGTAACAAACCCTCAGCTGTGACATCATTTCACTCCAAAAAGATTTCAAATCACTGACAAAGCAAAAATCTTGATTTTCATAAGAATATCTAATCTTCTCAGCTGGATACATTTCACCCCCCCCCCTCCCCCTCCAAACGGATGATCCTATTGGCTGAATTTTCAACTCCTTATAACAACCCGGCTGCTTCTATGTGTTCTGCATTAGTCACTAGAGTCAGAATCTACTCTGGAAACAACCCAAGTTCACACACACACTGCACAAACTATACTATGTATACTAATCCTGTATTATACTCCAGTCACATCCAAAGCTGCACTAAGAATTCTATTGGCTTCACCCTGTAGAAGCTCATGTCTCCCTGGTGCTGTAGCGGTGGACAGTGTATAGGATAGCAACATCTCCCACAATGCACTGCAGCCGGGTCCCTGGACATGTGACCAAGATATAGCAGGATCTGCAAACCCCCACATCATGTGACTGCTGCACGAGATTTCATTGGTCCAAAAACTTCATAGAAAATCTGCTGCAGAATTGTGAACGCAGTTTTGAATGTGACTTGAGTATTGGGGGTATGAGCAGAGTCACCGAAAACGAGCCTCCGGGGGGACGGACGTCTCTCCGCACATGAAAAAAACTTTATTCGTTGCAAAACTTTGTGGCTTTTGAAACAAATTGCACCAATAGGAAATTTGGCAACAGAGAACAAACCAAAACACTCTGACTACATCATGAAGCATCCTCAGCTATATGTGGTAGTCTATAGATGGTGGGGGTTGTAGTACTCGCCCTGCTGTGTCATAGGGGTCAGTATACTCCTAGTACCTCTCCGCCAATCCGTCCAGCGCCTGCTTGAGCTGTGCTTTCTGTCGCACGCTGCCAGCTGATATATTGTGTCATATGTGAAATGTTTACTTTCTTACAATATGCAAAAAAAAAACTAAAAAAAAAAAAAAACTTTGTTCTCTTGTGGCAAAAAGAAAATAAAGAAGAGAAAGTAAATCCCCAGCGTTATATATGAAGGAGATGAAACTTTGCTGCTCTCCCCCCCGGTCACCACGTGGTAGGGTCCGGCGGTCTCGCTGCTTAGTCTTTATAGCACTGAATGAATTAAATACTAAAATGTTGCATTAGAAAAAAAAAAAAAACCTGAAATAATGAATCAGAGAGAGAGAGTTGGGTTTGGAGCAGAAGTGTCGCTCAGCCCTTGGCAGGTGGCGTCAGCCTCGGGGGCGCGGTCACAGTAGACAGCATCGTTGTTTGAAGCTCTTCTTGCTTTTGCCGCTTTTCTTCCCGTTCTTGTCCTTGTTCTCGGACATTTTCTTGGCCCGGATTTCTCGCATGAGGTCAAAAAACACCTGGAAACAGGAGAAAAAAAAAAAAATTAAAAATGCAACAAGTTCAAGATAAGCTGGGGAGGAGTCACAAACAATTAGCTCCTCCCCTGAGGATCTGCCTGATCCAGCCAGGCTGATGGAGGAAGTGCTTCCTCACAGACCGGGCTCTACAGGGGACAGGTAGTGACCTCTCACCTTGTCTACGTTGGCTCTAGTTTTGGCGGAGGTCTCCACATACTGCACACCCCATTCTTCAGCCTTGCTCCGGGCTATGTCCACAGGGACCTGCCTCCTGTCCTCCAGGTCAGACTTGTTCCCCACTAGAAGAAGAGGAATCTTGTCTTCTTCTGCCTTCACACGCAGGATCTGCTCCCTGTAGGGGGCGACAGCATCAGGACAGTGATGAATGTACACATTTACGGGGTCTGCGGACCCAAGTCGCCCCCCTCATTACAGAACTGGACAAACTCATTACAGGTCTGAATCGTTACTTATGGACATTAAATGGGTTGTCCAGGATCTTAAGAAAAACCTCTTCCATTATAAGGACTCCTGTGGGAGGCCATGGGCTGAGGTCTGAGGTCCATCACGCATACACAGCATATCCACACTAACACCCCTATCACTAATGACCCATTAACCCATTGTTTTCCACCAGTCACGACTAGTCCCATTTTATTAAAGGGGTATTCCAGGAATGAGCATAATTCATATTCAAATAAGTCAATAAAATATAAGCTAATATGTAATGAGTTGTTATTTGAAATGTTGCTCCCCTTAGCAGAAAATGCTCCTCACATAAACAGTAATGGAGAATTAAACCGCTACCGGCCTTCTAATCAATCCAGCGATTCCCTCCATGTGGAGCTGACACAGCAGAGAAGATGCCGCTGGTCACATGTCCTGCAGCTGCCTGGGCAGGTCATGTGATCACCACTACGTTTGGCTGTAATCGGTTGGTTGCGATGCATCCAGTATGGCCGGTGTGGGGTGAGATGTCATGTGATGTGCAGTGACGTCAGTTTCAGATCATTACTATGGTAACAGGACAGTCTGTTACATCATCACTGGGGGCAGAGCATTAGAGGGAGGAGGAGTTACTGAGAACTGAGAGATCATGGGACTTGTAGTTTCCAGTGGATGCCCTCTTGTTGATAACTCCGCCTACTTTAGAAAACATTTTGTGAATCATAAACTCAAACTATTTAAGCTCCATTTTGTGACTAATGACACTGAGTTTTGTTTGATTCATTTATTTATAGCATAGTGGGTTTTATATCAGATGTTCACCCGTTTAATGTATCACAATCTTACAGAGGAGGCTGCGCCCGGCTCTACAGGCTGCAGCACGCTCCAGGTCACTGTACTGCTGCTCCAGGTCCCTCACTCCTGTCTGTTCTTGTCTCTAGAAACAAAAACTAAATTCCAATAAGGCCAAAAAATCATCAGCGCTGAAAATTCTGGGGAAGTGACAGATCACAGGCAAAAACCTCACCAAACTTAACCCTCACATGCCCGAGTGCACTGCCACAAACCTGGACTATAATGTAGTATACACATCATAGGGTCACACTGTAGACTCAATGTAACATAACAGACTGTACAGTCTCAAGGTCAGTACAGGATAAGTAATGTCATGTATGTACACAGTGACTGCAACAGCAGAATAGCGAGTGCAGCTCTGGAGTATAATACAGGATGTAACTCAGGATCAGTACAGGATAAGTAATGTCATGTATGTACACAGTGACTGCACCAGCAGCAGAATAGTGAGTGCAAGCTCTGGAGTATAATGACAGGATGTAATCAGGATCAGTACAGGATAAGTAATGTCTGTATGTACACAGTGACGCGCACCAGCAGCAGAATAGTGGATGCAGCTCGGGTATATATACAGGATGTAACTCAGGATCAGTACAAAGGATAAAAGTAATGTCATGTATGTACACAATGACTCCTCCAGGCAAATGTGAGTGCAGCTCTGGTGGTGTATAATACAGGGTAGACTCAGGATCAGTACGGATATTAAGTCCATCTATGTACCAATACTGCACCAGCAGCAGAATAGTGAGTGCAGCTACTGGAGTATAATCAGGATGTAACTCAGGGTGCGTACAGGATAAGTAATGTCATGTATGTACACAGGACGCCAACCACAGCAGAGATAGATGTAGGTGCAGCTCTGGAGTACTAATAAACAAATGTAACTACAGGATCGTACGGAATAAGTATGTCATGTATGTACACAGTGACTGCACCAGCAGCAGAATAGTGAGTGCAGTTATATGACAGGTGAATGTATAGAGGATTGCAGTCACTCTTAGTCTGTTCTGACCTGAACTCGCTTGTGGCCGTGAAGGATTCTTGTTCTGTGATGGAGAACACCAGCAGGAAGCCTTCTCCGCTGCGGAAGTAGTTGTCTCTGATGGCTGCGTAGTCCTCCTGGCCGGCGGTGTCCAGGATGTCTATCTGCACCTCCTCCCCGTCCAGCACCACTTTCTTCCTGTAGCTGTCGGCCTTCGTTGGCTCATAATCCTCCACAAACTGGGGAGACACGTGAGAAGCAGAGAGACCAGTGAGCAGGAATAATGGGGCGCAGCGAGTGTGCGGAGAGGGAGCCTGTCACAAACTGGAGCAGCGAGTGTGCGGAGAGGGGAGACTGTCAGCAAACGGGGAGCAGCGAGTGTGCGGAGAGGGGAGACTGTCAGCAAACGGGGAGCAGCGAGTGTGCGGAGAGGGGAGACTGTCAGCAAACGGGGAGCAGCGAGTGTGCGGAGAGGGAGACTGTCCCAAAACGGGAGCAGCAAGTGTGCGGAGAGGGGAGACTGTCAGCAAACGAGGAGCAGCGAGTGTGCGGAGAGGGGAGACTGTCAGCAAACGAGGAGCAGCGAGTGTGCGGAGAGGGGAGACTGTCAGCAAACGGGGAGCAGCGAGTGTGCGGAAGGGGAGACTGTCAGCAAACGGGAGCAGCGAGTGTGCGGAGAGGGGACTGTCAGCAAACGGGGAGCAGCAAGTGGTGCGAAGGGGGAGACTGTCAGCAAATGGGTAGCAGCGAGTTTGCGAGAGGGAGAACTGTCAGCAACTGGAGCACGAGAGTGCGGAGAGGAGACGTCACGCAACGGGGAGCAGCGAGTGTGCGGAGAGGGGAGACTGTCAGCAAACGGGGAGGGGGGAGTAACTATTACACAACAGTGTAACATCCCACCATCTCACTGCATCCCACCCAGAGCCTGGCCCATCACTCACCTCATCATACATGAACTGTAGGGTGAGCGCAGACTTGCCCACGCCTCCGCTGCCCACCATGATGACTTTGTGTAGCACCAGGGAACTCTGGGTCTTGTTCTTGTTGGTGGCCATCTTGGATGGTTCTGGCGGCTGCAGTCATGCACCAACTACTGCAAGACACAAAGAGACAAGTGCTCAACCACAAGACAGCGTCTACTACCAGGCACCGGCTTCATCAACTACTTGTACAGTGCTGTAGGGAGCGGCTGCACCATATTACACAGATACTGCAGTTCTAGGGTGTAGCTGTACATAGCGCAGGCATCACAAGATTTCACTGCACTCTTTCTGCCTCACACAACTCTCAGGAGACAACACTTGCTGCAGAGAGCACAGAGCACAGCAGTGTGAGGTCTGATTACACATCTCTCCAGGGACAATACATAACACTGGCTGCAGAGCGCACAGATCACAGCAGGTTGAGGTCTGATTACACATCTCTCCAGGACAATTACATAACACTGGCTGCAGAGCGCACAGATCACAGCAGTGTGAGGTCTGATTACACATCTCTCCAGGACAATACATAACACTGGCCTGCAGAGAGCACAGCAGTGTGATTGCGATTACCCATCTCCCAAGACAAATACATAACACTGGCTGCAGAGAGCACAGAGCACACAGTGTGAGGACTGATTACACCTCTCCAGGGACAATACATAACACTGCTGCAGAGAGCACAGAGCACAATCAGTGTTGAGACTGATTACCACTCTACCCAGAACAATACATAACATGCTGCTGCAGAGAGCACAGAGCCACGCAGTGTGAGGACTGATTACACATCTCTCCAGAGACAATACAGAACACTGGCTGCAGAGTACAGCAGTGTAGGTCTGATTACACATCTACCCAAGCAATCACTAACACTGGCTGCAGAGAGCACAGAGCACGCATTGTGAGGACTGATTACACATCTCTCCAGGACAATCATAACACTGGCTGCAGAGAGCACGAGCACAGCAGTGTGAGACTGTTACACATCTCCCGAGACAATACATAACACTGGCGCTCAAGAGCACCAGAGCACAGCAGTGTGAGGAACTGATTACACATCTCTCCAGAGACAATACATAACACTGGCTGCGAGAGCACAGCAGTGTGAGGTCTGATTACCATCTACCCAAGACAATACATAACACGTGGCGCAGAAGCCCAGAGCACAGCAGTGTGAGGACTGATTACACATCTCTCCAGGGACATACATAACACTGGCTGCAGAAGCACAGAGCACCGCAGTGTGAGGACTGATTACACTCTACCCCGAGACAATACATAACACTGGCTGCAGAGAGCACAGCAGTGTGAGGTCTGATACACATCTACCCGAGACAATACATCACATGGCTGCAGAGAGCACAGACACGCAGTGTGAGGACTGATTACAAACATCTACCCAGATACAAACTAACACCGGCTCAGAGAGCACAGACACCACAGCAGTGTGAGGTCTGATTACACATCTCTCCAGTGACAATACATAAAACTGGCTGCAAAGCACGAGCACAGCAGTGTGAGGGTATGATTACACATCTCTCCAGGGATATCATAACACTGGCTGCAGAGAGCACAGAGCACGCGTGTGAGGTCCGATTACCACATTTCTCCAGGACAATCCATACACAACGGCTGCAGAGAGCACAAGCACAGCAGTGTGAGGTCTGATTACACATCTCTCCAGGGACATACTAACACTGGCTGCAGAGAGCAACAGCACACAGTGTGAGGTCTGAGTACACATCTCTCCAGGGGCAATACATAACACTGGCTGCAGAGATCACAGGCACAGCAAGTGTGAGATCTGATTAACATCTCTCCAGGGACAATACATAACACTGGCTGCAGAGACACAGAGCACAGCAGTGTGAGGTCTGATTACACATTTCTCCAGGGACAATACATAACACTGGCTGCAGAGAGCACAAAGCACAGCAGTGTGAGGACACACCCCACCAAGTGCACATGGAGAAACTACAATCCAGGAAATTGAATCCATATATCACAGTCCTGCTGCTACTAACGACTCACACAAAGGTCTGATTACATATTTCTCTAGGTACCATACCTAACACTGGCTGCAGAGAGCACAGAGCACAGCAGTGTGAGGTCTTAGTACACAATTCTCCGGGGCTGGCTGATCCCTTTAAGTTGTCCACTTTATAGTAACGTGTAAGGTCACTAGTAGTAATGTTGGAGCCTGGTGTCCCCTTCCTATCTCCTGTGGCAATGTTACACCTTGCTCTATAGTACCGATACTTCAGCACTATGGGGTCTGTTCCCTGCGGGGCCCCTCGCCGCTCCTCTCCACCCCCCACAGCCGTTACTGGAGCAGATAATTTTGTTTAATCCTGTTGTAGACAGCGGTAAATCCCAATATCTGAAGTGTGAGGCCCAATTCCTGCAAAATCTGCACAGAACTTTCCATGTTTACCCCGCGGCCGGGCCTGGACCCGGGTCTGTGCGGCGCCGCAGACTGTTACAGGGATCGCTGCTCACTCATCACAGTTTATCTTCCTATTAACATCCCAGGAGGATTTTCCACCCGCAGAAGTCACATGTGGGGAAATAAGTCATCCATCACCGAGCGAGAGCCGAGGCCACACAGGAATATATTATATATTATGTATGAATACACATCCCAAAGGCTACAAGTGTTCTTGGCCTTGCTTTACACTGCAGCGCTGATTAATATACACATTACAAACCTCTAATAATCCACCCACTCCCACATCATATGTAAGTGATATCCGCTCCTGTTATATCACTGCTGGAGTGTATAAGAATGTTAATAAATATCAGCTCCCGTCCTCTTATATGCACTGTCTGAGTGTAGAATAAGATGTGATGATATCAGCTCCTGCCTCTTATATCACTGCGGACTGTAAAGAGTGATGATATCAGCTCCTCCTCTATATCACTGCTGGATGTAATAAGATGGATAGCAGGCTCTCCTCTTATATCCTGCTGAGTGTAATAGAATGTGATGATATCACTCCTCCTCTTATATCAACTGCTGGAGTGTATAGATGTGATGTCATCTCTCCTCCTCTCTTATACTCACTGCTGATGTATAAATTGATGATATCAGCTCCTCCCCCTCTTATATCATCTGGCTGGAGGTAATAAATGTGATGTATCAGCTCCTCCTCTTAATATCACTGCTGAGTGTAATAACGAGTCGGATATTCGATCTTCTCCTCTTATATCCGCGCTGGAATGTAATAAGATGTGATGAATATCACTCCTCCTCTATATCCTGCTGGAGTGTAATAAGATGTGATGATATCTCATCCTCCTCTAATATCCTGCTTGAGTGGAATAAGATTGATATTCAGCGCCTCCTCTTATATCACTGCTGTCGTGTAATAAGGTTGATGATAGCAGCTCCTCCTCTTATATCAACGGCTGGAGTGTCATAAGATTGATGATAATCGCGCTCCTTCCTCTTATATCACTGCTGGAGTGTAATAAATGTATCATGATCCATCTCGCTCTATTCACTGCTGGAGTGGTAATAAGCATGTGTATGATATCAGCTCTCCTCTTATTCACTGCTGGAGTGTAATAAGATTATGATATCGAGCTCCTCCTCTATATCACTGCTGGCATGTATAATATGTGATGATATCCTCCTCCTCTTATACCTGCTGGAGTGGTACTAGATGTGATATATCCAGCTCTCCTCTATATCACTGCTGGACTGTAAAATATGTGATGATATCAAGGCTCCTCCTCTATATCACTGCTGGACTGTAATAAGATGTGAATGATAGCAATGCTCCTCCTCTTATATCACTGCTGGACGTGTAAATAAGCATGTGGATAATCTCGGCTCCCGCTTATATCACTGCTGGGTGTAATAAGATGGATGATATCAGCTTCCTCCTCTTATACAGCTTAGGAGAGTAACTAAAGATAAGCATCGGTCCTCCTAAAATCACTGTGCTTAAAAGTAATGAGAATCAACGCCAGCCATCAACAAGTCAGCGAGCAATTAAGAGTAAGGGATCAAGCATATCAGAAACTGGGCCGACGAGTCTTTATATATGCTGTGTATATCAAGATGTGATGATATCAGCCTCCTCCTCTTGATATCACGGCTGAGATGTAATAAGATGTGATGATATCAGCTCCCTCCTCTTATATCGACACTGCCTGGACTGAATAAGATTTGATGATATCAGCGCCTCTCCTTTATATCGACCACTGCGAGTGTAATGAGTGATGATTCAGCTCCTCTCCTTTATATCAACTTCTGACTGTTATAAGATGGGATTGATATCAGCTCCTCTCTTATATAACTTGCTGGACTGTAATAAATGTGATGATATCAGCTCCTCCTCTTCTATCACTGCGAGTTGTAATAAGAATGGGATGATATCAGCTCCTACCTCCTAGTACTACGGCTGGGATGTAATAAGATGTGATGATTCATCTCTCTCCTCTATAACACTGCTGATTGTACTAAGATGTGATGAGTCAACTCCTCCTCTATATCACTGCTGGAGTTTAATAAGATGGATGATATCAGCTGCCTCCTCTTATCATAACTGCTGGAGTGTAATAAGATGTTATGATATCAGCTCCTCCCTCTTATATCACTGCTGAGTGTAATAAGATGTGGATGATAATCAGCTCCTCCTCTTATATGCACTGCTGGAGTGTATAGATAGTGTATGATTCAGCTCCTCCTCTTATATCACTGCTGGATGTACATAATGATGTGATGATATCAGCTCCTCCTCTTATATCACTGCTGGAGTGTAATAAGATGTGATGATATCAGCTCTCCCTTCATGTACTTATATGTTTCAGCTCCTCGCTCCAATGGAGTGTATAAGATGGGATGATATCAGCTCCTCCTCTTTTAAACTAGCTGACTGTAAATAAGAATGTGATGATTATCAGCTCCATCCTCTGTATAAATCACTCTGATGTATAAGATGTGATGATCTTAGCTCCTCCTGCTATATCACGCGGACTGTACTAAGATGTGATGATATCACTCTCTCCTCTATATCACTGCTGAGTGGTAATAAATGTGTGATATTAGCTCCTCCTCTTATATCACACTGCTGGTGTAGATAAGATTTATTTGATATATCAGCTCCTCCTCTTATATCACTTGCCTGTAGTAATAAGAATGTGGATGATATCAGCTCCTCCCTTATATCATGCTAGATTATAAGATGGGATTGTATCATCTCTCTCGCTTATATCACGCTGGAGTGTAATAAGATTGTGAATATCAGCTCCTCCCTGTATATCACGTGCTGATGTAATAAGTGTATGATATCAAGCCCCTCCTTTATATTCACATCTGGAGGTAATACGATGTGTGATATAGCTCCTCTCTCTATATCACTGCTGAGTGTATAAGATGGATGTACTCGAGCTCCTCGCTCCTTTATGATCACTGCTGGACTGTAATAAGATGTGAGATATCACTCCTCCTCTTATATCACTGCTGGCTGTAATAATGTGAAGTCCTCCCTAACTGGGATATAAGTAAATGATCCTGCGCTCTATTCACGCACTGGAACCTCCTTCCCATATCACTGCTGGAGTGTCAATAAATGTGTGATATCTCTCCCCTTACAGCTGAGTACTGGAGCCTCCCTTTTCAATCACTTGACAATAAGTGTGTTATATCGTCCCCTATATCGTGGCTGTATATAGTACAGCTCCTATTTGCAGTAATAAGTCAGCTTTTATTCACTGATGTGAAAGGGGAGATACAGTCTTCCTCTAAGTCCGCTGATACAAGAAGTTTATATTGTCCTAATCATCAATGGATTTTTTTTGTTTTGGGGGGGGGGGTTGTTTCCTGTGATTGTTCTCCCTCCGTGGATAATATAAACTTCCTGCCCCAGTATCCGGACAGATGAGTCCGCAGAATTCAGCCCGTGTGGCCGCCAGTATCGGGGAAGAATACACCACACGACCGCAGTAGGATGTGAGCGATTATACCATTATATCAGGTTGTAGTGTGTGTGGGGGGAGGGGGGGGTCTCTGCACGTCAGCCACAGCCAGGGGTCTCCCCTGTATCACATGTACCGTACACTGGGGGGGTCATCTCACTTTGCTCCTTTAGTCCCAGGTACTTGGGAGAGTCACAGTTCTGGTCACTTATACCGCGACAGTCATTGGTCGTCTTATTATAAACATGGCCACAGCCCACGCAGGGTTAAGAGTCTGGACAACCACAGGAAGGAATGGGAAGTAGTAACAGCGGATACTTCCCCAAACACATCAGGGTAGGGTTATAGTAAGGGGGAGGGGGACTGTAATCCAAGATCAGGTTAGCAAGGATTCAAGACCACCAACCCCCCCCCCCAAAACGGGAAGTAATGCACAGCACCCCTCATCATATGCACAACTGCCTGGCCAGCAACCTGATACATATAGGATGGCCCCTGCGCTCACCCCAATATAGAGAAGCCCCCCCAATCACCAGGTGAGTAGGGAAGCCCCCCCCCCCCCCCCAGGCAACCATGCAGAGATAAGGAGAAGCCCCCCCCCCCCCCCCTCACTCGGAATAATGGCCCCCTCCCACCACGATAGATAAGGAGAAAGCCCCCCCCCCCCCCCAGGCACCAGCAGAGATAAGGAACGCCAAGATAAGCCCCCCCCCCCCCCCCCCAGGCCCACCCATGCACGTAGATACTCAGAATCCCCCCCACCCCCCAGGCACCAGCAGAGTAAGTGTAAGCCCCCGCCCTCCCCCCCCCCCCCGGCACCAGCAAGATAATGATAAGCCCCCCCCCCCCTCAGGCACCACGAGATAGATAAGGAGAAGCCCCCCCCCCCCCCCCAGGCACCAGCATAGCTAAGGAGAAAGAACCCCCCCCCCCCCCCCCCAGGCCACCACAAGATAGGATGAAGCCCCCCACCCCCCCCCCAGGCAACCAGCAGAGATAGGAAACCCCCCCCACAAGCCCAGCAAAGGACCCCCCCCCCCCCCACCAGCAAGAGAGGAAGCCCCCGCACCAGCAGAGATAGGGAATCCCCGCCCAGCACCCTCACAGACCCCCCCCCCCCATCACCCAAGATACCCCCCCCCATGGCACCACGGATAAGGAACCCCCCCCCCCCCAGGCACCAGCAGAATAAGTAGATAGCCCCCCCCCTGCCCCCACCCACAGATAAGGCCCCCCCCGCACATTAGATATAATCCCCCCCCCCCCCCCAGCACCAGCAAGAGATAAGAAAGCCCCCCCCCCCCCCCAGGCACCACAGAGATAATTAGAAAGCCCCCCCCCCCCCCCTCCGAGCACCAGCTAGCATAAGGATAAGCCCCCCCCCCCCCCCAGCACCAGCAAGATATGAGAAGCCCCCCCCCCCCCCGGCACCAGGTGGTGAGGAGGATAAGAAGCCCCCCCACCCCCTGCACCATCAGAGAGTAAATGAGAATCCCCCCCCCCCCACCCATGTCACCTATGAGATGTGAGATGAGAATCCCCCCCCCCCCCCATGCACATCCAGAGTAGAGGAGAAGCCCCCCCCCCCTCACCCAGGGTAGGAAGCCACTGCAACGATGGGTAGGAAGAACCCCCCCCCCCACCCGTGAGAGAGAAGCCCCCCCCAGCCCACGAGTTAGGATAAAGCCCCCGCCCCCCCCCCATGGCACACAACGTAGAGGAGGAACAGCCCCCCCCCCCCCAGCACAGCAAGGAGATGAGAAGCCCCCCCCCCCCCCCCCCAGTGCACCTGAGAGATAATTGAAGCCCCCCCCCCCCCCGATGCACCACGTAGATAGGAAGCCCCCCCCCCCCCCCCCACACTTAGCGATATCCCCCCCCAGCCAGGGGTTGAGGAGGAAAGGGCCCCCCCCCCCCATTCCCCAGGGTGAGTGAGGAGTAAACCGCCCCCCCCCCCCGGCCCCATTGGGTTAGAAGGAAGAAGCCCCCCCCCCCCCCAGGCACCATGTGTTAGGATGTAGATCCCCCCCCCCCCCCAGCACCAGGGGAGGAGGATGAAGCCCCCCCCAGCCTCCAGGGGCAGATCAGTAATCAGAAGCGTAATCGCAGTAGATAGTGAACCCCCAGCCAGTGTTGAGGGGAAATCCCCCCACCCCAGCCATCGTGAGGAGCCCCCCCCCCCAACAGCGATGAGGAGGAAAGCCCCCCCACCCAGCCAGAGATGGAGGGGATAACCCCCCCCAGCACCAGTATGAGGGAAGCCCCCCACCACAGGGACGCCCCCCCACCAGCATGATTGGGGCCCCACCACATGAGAAGCCCCAGCCAGCAGAGATGAGTGAGGAGCCCACTGCACACCTAGATGATTGTGGAGCCCCACGGGTATGGTAAGCCACGTCGATAGGCCCACGATCAAGGGGAGCCCCCCCGGCAGAGAGGGGATCCACAAGTGAGCCCCGCAAATACCCCAATGTAAATAGGGACCACTGCAGATTCGGGCCCCCAGAGATGAGGGCCCCACTGCAGATGGGGACCCCACAGCAAAGATTGATTCCCCACGGATATGGGAACTACTCCTAGTGGAACCATTTTCATAAACGGCTGCATGTGTGCAGTGCCTTCGTACTCAGCCCTTGCCGACGCAAGAATGGGTCCGAAACATGTTTGGAATATAAAGTTCCCCTGCAGATGACGTTATGAGTCGAGAGCCTCACTGTCAGACCAGGGGTCAGACCGTTCCACCCCCACCCTTGTGACAGCCGATAATGAGAAACGTGAAAACGGACCCGGCTCACAAAAAACCCCACACTGTCCTGCGCGCCAAAATCTGCTCCACCACAAACCCTAAGGCGGCACCAGCCTATCGGCTCCCACATTCATCACTTATCAATACGAAATTCCTGTAATGGTCCTGTGACCCCCAGCCAGGGCATGCGCAGGTATTATGGAGGTCACATGGTCTGAAATGGACAACACCTTTAATGCCTGTCAAATAACTCCAGCCTGTATATAACCCCCAGATATTACATGAGACAGGTGCCTCTTATACCTCGCTCTCCGTAATGATAAACCCTATCTACAGAGTACTGCCTACATATACGTACGTAGGTACAACATTCATAGGTTATAACGCTCCGGAACGATATAACCCCCAGATTATTACATGATACATGTCCTCATTATAACAGCTCCGGTAATGATATACACCCCAATATTACATGAACAGGTCCCCCTTATACGCTTCCGTTAATGATATAACCTCCACATCTTGTATATCTCCAGCGCTGAGTGCAGACGCATCCATATGTTAACATGAATATCACCTGTTCTGGTTTGTTACCATGTACATTATCAAGATTTATACCCGACATAGAGGGCAGCCGAGACCAGGTGAGTTCTGCCAGCTTCTATCAAGGGCCATGGGCCTCCAAAAATTCACATGACCCAGCATGGCTTCTCAGGGAGAACCACATCACTCGGAGGAACTACGATACCTATCTGCAATGGGGGGCCCTCTTAATTAGAAGAGCACCTCGGTGGTCAGATGGGGAGGGGGTTATTAAGAAGCACAGCTCGTGCAATGGGGAGGAGGTTATTAGAAAGAGCACAGCTCGGTTGCAGATGGGGTAGGGTTTATTAGAAGATCACAGCTTCGTTTGCGAGCATTGGTGGAGTGGGTTATTAGACATGCACAGCTCGTTGCAGATGGGAGGGGGTTATTGAAAGCACGACTCGGTGCAGATGGGAGGGGGTTAATTAGAAGAGCAAGCTCGGATGCAGATGGGGAGGTGGTTAAGAAGAGCGCAGCTCGTTGTGCAGATGGGGAGTGGGTATTAGAAGAGCGCAGCTCGTGCAGATGGGGAGGGGTATATTAGAATGAGCGCAGCTCGGTGGCAGCAATGGGAGGGTTATTAGAAGAGCACGCTCGGTATCACATCGGGATGGGGTTATGTAAAGTCGACAGCTTCGGTGCAGATGGGAGGGGTTATTAGAGACCAGCTCGTGCAGATTGGGGAGGGGGTTATAAGAGCACAGCTCGGTGCAATTGGGGAGTGGTTACTTAGAAGAGCACAGTCTTCGGGTGCAGATGGGGACGGGGTTATTAGACAGAGCCACAGCTCTCGATGGGGAGTGGGTTATTAGAAAGCACAGCTCGGTGCAGATAGGGAGGGGGTCTATAGAAGAGCACACGCTCGGTGCCAGATGGGAGGGGTTATTAAAAGCACATCTCGTGCTGGGAGGTATTGAATGCAAGCGGGAATGGGATGGTATTAAGAAGCACAGCTCGTGCAGATGGGGAGTGGTTATTAGAAGTAGCACGCTCGGTGCCAGAATGGGGAGGGGGTTATTAGAAGAGCACAGCTCCGGTGCAGATGGGGAGGGTGGTATTAGAAGACACACGCTTCGGTGCAGATGGGGAGGGGTATTAGAAGATCACGCTAGTGCAGAAGAGGGGTTAGAAGGCACAGCTCGGTGCTCGATGGGGAGGAGGTTATTGACAGAGCTGCAGAGGAGGGTAAGAGAGCACAGCTCGTGCAGAATGGGAGGGTTTATTAGAATACACAGCTCGGTGGGTCAGATGGGGAAGGGGTTATTAGAAAGCCACTGGTGCAGATGGGGAGGGGGTGTTATTAGACGAGCAAGCTCGGTGCAGATGGGGGAGGGATTTATTAGAAAGGCACAGCTCGATGCAGATGGGAGGGGGTTATAAAGAACACGCTCGGTCAGATTGGGAGGGGGTTTAGTTAATAAACAGCAGCTCGGTGCAGATGGTGATGGGGTTTTTAGAAGAGCATCAGCTCGGTGGCAGATGGGAGAGGGATTATTAAGAGCACATGCTCGGTCTGCAGGATGTTGGTAGGGGTTTATTAGAGAGAACGCTCTCGGTGCAGATGGGGAGGGGTGTTTAGTAGAAGACGGCCACTCAGGTTGCGATAAATTTTTTTTCTTTCCAGTGTTCATGGTAGGTGGTTATCTACAGAGAGCCCATCTCCTGTGCCCGATGGGGAGGGGGGTTATTAGAAGAGCAACGCTCGTGCAAGATGGGATGGGGTTTAGAAGACCACTAGCTCGTGTGGCGTTGGTCTCCGCACGCTCGGCCTGGATGGGGTTGCTTGACCCTTTTCTTCATGGAGGTTTATAGAAACACACTCGGTGCAGATGGGGAGGGGGTTATTGAAAGACCAGCTCTGCAGGGGGGAATGGGGATGGGGTTATTAGAAGACACCAGCTCGTGCAGATGGGAGGACGGTTTAGAAAGCACGCTCTGTGCATGGATGGGGAGTTGGGTTATTATAAGAGCACAGCTCGGTGGCACGATGGGAGGGGTTATTAGAAGAGCAATGCTCGGTGCATGATGGGATAGGGGTTATTATAAGAGCAGCTCTCGTTGCAGATGGGGAGGGTGTTATTAGAAGAGCACAGCTCATTGCAGTATGGGATGGGGTTATTAAGAAGAGCCCAGCTCGTGGCAGATGGGGAGGGGTTTATTAGAGAGCAACAAAAGCTCGGTGCAAGATTTGGGAGGGGTTTATAGAAAGAGCACATCTTCGGTGCAGATGGGGAGGGGGTTATTAGAAGAGCACAGCTCAGTGCAGGATGGGGAGGGGTTCTTAGAAGAGCAAGCTCGTTCAGATGGTGAGGGGGTTATTAGAAGAGCACGCTCGTTCCGCGATGGGGAGGGGGTCTTCGAAGAGCACAGCTTCGGTGCAGATGGGGAAGGGAATTATTAGAAGAGCACATCTCGTGCCGATGGGGATAGTGGGTATTCGAATAGCGCATCTCTTACAGATGGGAAGGGGTTTACTTAGAAGAACGCAGCCGGTGGCAGAGGTGAGGGGGTTATTAGAAAAGCCCATCCGGTGGCAGATAGGGAGGGGGTTATTAAGAAGAAAGAGCACAGCTCGGTCTGCAGATGGGGAGGAGGGGTTATTAGAAGAGCACAGCTGTTGCAGATATGGGTGGTTATTAGAAGAGCGCAGCTCGGTGCAATGGGTAGGGGGTTTTAGAAATCACACTCGGTTCAAATGGAGGGGTTTCTTGAATATCACAGCTCGGTGCAGGAGAGGATGGGAGGGGTTTTAGAAGAGCCGCTTTCGGTGCAGATGGGAGGTGGTTATTAGAAGAGCCCAGCTCGGTTCAATGGATGGGTTATTAGAGAGCGCACTCGGTGCAATGGGAGGGGTTCTAAAGACGCAGTCTGGTGCAGATGGTGGAGAGGGTTATTAAAGAAGCCACAGCTCGGTGCAGATGGGGAGGAGTTATTAGAGAGCACAAGCTCGGTGCAAGATGGGGAGGGGGTTTATTAGAACGGACAGCAGCTCGGTGCAATGGGGAAGGGGGTTTTTATAAGAGCCAGCCTCATTGCAGATGGGGGAGGGGGTTATTAGAATAGCACAGCTCGGTGCAGATGGGTAAGGGGGTTTTAAAGAGGGCAACAGCTCGGTCAGATGGGGGAGGTGTTATTAGAAAGCCCAGCTCGGTTGCATATGGGTATGGGGTTATTAGAAGAGTCACAGCTCTGTTCAGATGGGAGGGGGTATTAGAATACAACAGCTCGGTGCAATATGGGAGGGGTTATTAAGAGCACCGCTCGGTGCAGATGGGGAGTGGGTTATTAGAAATAGCCACAGCTCGGTGCAGATTGGGGGGAGGGGGTTATTAGAAGAGCAAAGCTCGTTGTCTAAGATGTGAGGGGGTTTATTCGGAAGAGCGCAGCTCGTTGCCAGTGGGGAGGTGGGTCTATAGAAGAACGCAAGCGCGGTGGCAGATGGGGTAGGGGGGTTTTTAGCAGATCACAGCTGGTGCAGATGGGGAGAGGTTATGTAGAAGAGCACAGTCGGTGCGATGGGGATGGGGGTTAATTAGAGAGCACAGTCGGTGCAGAATGGGGAGGGGGTTATAGAAGATCCACGCCTCGGGTGCAGATGGGAGGAGGGGGGGTTTATTTTAGGAAGAGCACAGCTCCAGTGCAATGGGGAGGGGGTGTTATTAGAAGGCACATCTCGGTGCGATGGGGAGGGGGTTATTAGAAGAGCACAGCTCGTGCAGATTGGGAGAGGGTTATTAGAAGAGCACAGCTCTGTGCAGATGGGGAGGGGGTTATTAGAAAGGAGCACAGCTCGGGTGCAAATGGTGAGGGGTTATTTAGAAGAACAACGGACTCGTTGCCACGTGTGACCAGGATCCGCAGATCTCTATGATGTAAGTCCCCTTCACACCTCCCTGTAGCACAGTAAACATGCCCCAGAGAAATCTGGAATAAATCCACATTCACAGTCTGTGCTACTAATTAACACATTACATTACACATTTCCTGTGACAATACTTTATCATCCCCAATGGCCAGATCCCCTTTAACGACAGCAGTTTGTGAACTATACCATATAATAAGGGAAGAAGCCAGCCCTCTGTTGAGGTTGTTGCCAATCCTACGACAGCATCGTGACTACTAATCCCTTTGGAGCCCGGCCATGACCCGGCGCCAGTGCACCCATACCAGCTATCCTATATGCACCACGTAATGTAATCAATAGATCGATTTTCCCATGAAACCCCAAATAATGAAGTCAGAGGCGCACTGCAATGAACCGTACTGTCCTCACCAGATCGCTTATCTTTTTTTGGTAAATATGTGAGTGAAGGAGGAGGGGGTTGGAAGTCCTCCATTTAGTAATAACACGTATCGTTATTAGCCATGTGGTGGAGTGGCCACCCGGTGCCTATTCCACACTTTTAGATCGGCCCATCTTTTATACCTCCATCACAAGGAGACGTACATCATTGTAAGATCTCTGCGATATTCTAAGAAGACTACCATATTCTCTGAAACCATGTATCACGCAGACGTCTTTAGAGCTTCTCACTTGTGGATAATTTGCTCACTCCACTGATTCCTATCAGGATCTGTCAGTGCTTTGACACAACTCCAGCATTACTAATAGAATAAGCCTGGGTTTTCTACTATATAATCGCTGTTCAGAGGATGGCGATAGGAAGTCGCTGTATATGACCACAAACCCTAAAGTGTCCCAGATCCTAGACAGATGATGGGACCTACTTGCAGTGATTCAGTGGGTGAGGGTCTGAATATGTATCTTATACCCACTGCTAGAGAACACATTGCTTAGCCTCCACGGCTTACTAGATGACCGACCGAGTCCCCATACTCAATGCATGTGGAACCGGAGGATGGTAAAGCCACCAACACTGACTGTGGATTCAGAGGAAACAAATCTCTCCATAGGGATGACTCCAAACATCTGGTTTTGGATATGCCATAAGATACTCCTTCCTGGATATGGACGGGGTAGAACAATGATGGGTGAGGGTGCCTTTCAGGGCTAGAGTGCCTCAGCTCCAGGCAACGGAATCCTTAAAGGGGGTTTTTTGGATTAAAAAAAACCATAGGCACTCTATGCTGAAAACCAGCAACCCTTCATGGCATGGTCATGTTGGGTATGATAGGTTGGCCAGAAAACATGATTGTGATGCAACAATTTTTATTTCCACATCCGATTTCCTAGAGAGATCCATTCCTCCCCCAAGCCGCCAAGCAGTCAGCGCTTCCAGACCTATAGAATAAGGAAGGTCCCGAACGCTCCAAACATCCAGTCCCCCTCTGATGATTTGCCATTAGATGCTCAAATTCCACCTGTATTCTGTATGTATTACCCTTCCATAAACCATCAGAAATTATATAGTCGAGGAGACATTATACATTCGATACCGGGGACCGTATAAGGAGCCCCCAGGGGAGAGGCTGACACATGGACTGTAGAGATGTGTTAGATGGGTCATAAAAGAGATGAAGAACAGGTTAAGGTCCAAATAGAGACTGACACAGGAGAGGTGCAGTGTGCCTCAATATGATGCCAATGTGAACATATAGTGGGGGAGCACAGAATGAGGAGGACAGTATCAGGGGCCGAGAATAATAAGAGGAGGGGACAGTAATGCGGTCGCAGAGGAGGGGACAGTAGTGTCAGGGGCCCAGAGGAGATGACATAGTTGCAGGGAGCCGGCAGAGGAGGTAGGACAGTAGGTGCCGTGGCCGCATAGGGAGACAGTATGCAGGGGCCGCAGACGGAGGAGGACAGTATGCAGGGCCGCTGGGAGGCCATTTTGCATGGTCCGCATAGTGGAGGAATGTGCAGGGGTCCGCAGAGGAGGCGGACAGTAGTGCAGGGGTCCGCAGAGTAAGGAGGACAGTATTCAGGGCCGCAGAGAGGAGACAGTACTGCAGGGCCGCAGATGAGGAGTACATTATGGCAATGTGGCGCAGGGAGGAGGACGGTAGTGCAGTGGCCGCAAGGAGGAAGACAGTAA